>VXBR01001726.1:0-17863 GCA_013400215.1 Cisticola juncidis | reverse complement strand
CTGAGGGACAGCTCCGCCAGCCAATCACCGCGCGGCAACACGCGCCGCGCGACGCGGCCCCGCCCACCCGCGCTGCGCCTGCGCCGCCGCTGCTGCCGATGGGATGTGTAGTTGTCCAACTCAACGCCCTCTGCGCTGGGTTTATTTGTATTATTTATCAAATCGTCTCCTTTCGGTGTTTTTCCTCCCTGTGGGCGTGGTGAGGGACAGTGAGGACACCCCAAGCCTGGTTCTCGTGGTCTCAAAGCCCCCACAAACGTGGGGTGTCGTGGGTTTAGGGTCTCATGTGCCCCACAGCCATGGGGTGCATCAACATGGCGGCGCCCCGGCTGCTAGGCCTGGAGCATCCTCCGCCTCCCAGAATCAGCATTCCAGCCTCATTCCTGGCTGCCGACTCATTATTCCCGCCAGGACACCGGGAGTGTTGTTCCCCACTCCCCCCACGGCATCATCGCAAGGTGGGAGGGGGAACAACCTGCCCTGCACCCAGTTTTGGGGTGAGTCACCCCGGGCAGGGCACGGCTTCCCCTCCCTGCTGACTAACCCCGGCCCCGGGGTGACGCGGGTTTGGGGCGGAAAACAGCCCGGGGAGAGCGGGGAGCGGTGCCCCGGTGAGGGGCTGTGGGCTCAGGGAGGGATGGAGGGGCCCAAACCGCAGGCGCAGCCCCGGGGGTGAGGGTGGGGAGGCTGGAGCAGATGGGGGCTGCTCTGAGGAAAAAAGGAGGAAGAACTCGGGGAAGAAGGAGAATAGAAAGAAGGGGATGACGAAAAGGGGAGGAGAGAGAGGAGAGGCAAAGGAAGGGAATAAGAGATAAAGAGGAGTGAAGGAGAGGAAGAGAGGTAGGAAGAGGAGAAACAGGAGGGAGAGGAGATGAGAGGGGAGAAGAGAGAAGAGGGAGGATGAGGATAGGAGAGAGAAGGGAGAAGAGCAGGAAAGAAGGAAGAGAGGAGGAAGCAGCAAGGCCAGCAGACCCTCTCTGGCACCTTACACCCATCCCACCATCTCTCTCTTGCAGCAGCGAGGCACAAGGAGGATGAGAGCGGCTCAGAATGAGGCCGAAGCACAGGGTGCTGGCAGGAAGAGGAGGAGGAGGAAGGCAGAGATCCCTGTCCCTGCTTTCTAGGACATCACAGGAAGCGCAGCCACCACATTTGGCCACCCTGTCCCCAGGGAGCTGGTGACTCCCTTTATTTAGAACCAGTTCCCTGCTCCCAACCACCTCGTTCCTGCCAGGGGGAATCGAGGCACATCCCAGCCCCCAGTACCACCACACAGCCAGGCCTAGTGATGCTTTCTGCTTTTATTCAATTAATGCAGCAATCTATACAAGGAAAAAAAAAAAATGAAACCATGAAATTCCAAACCCTGACAGTGAAGAACCAAATTCTTCCTAAGAATCAACCGGAATTAAAAGATTCCCCCACATCAGACTGTACATAAAATAATCTCTGCCCCATTTACAGCGTTTCACACAGTACTTCTCGTATCTCAAACTTCAGAACTGTACAACTTTGTTACAAACCACGCTTTTTCCTAGGAAAAGCTTACAGAAAAAAATATTGCCACTTTCTTCTTATTTTTTTTTTTTAGTTTTTATTTTTATTGGTAACAAAAAAAAATTAGAATCTTTTAAAAAACAAAAATTAAAGTCAGCCAGAACTTCTAAGTGTGGGCAGGGGAAGGAGCAGAGACATTTCTCAGCCGAATGTTTCTCCTCCCAACAGGGAAAGGGAACACTTTTGGCAGGTGAAAGACTCTTTGCTGCTGGTGGGGGTCTAGACCCCAGCCCCCCCAAACCCTCCTCAAAGCCTGGCAGGTGTTTTAATCCACGGGCTTGGATAATTCCACCACTGACCCTTCTGGAGATACGGTATCAGTAACAAACCCAAATTCCTCCTGTTCTTTGCAAAAAAGCAGGGATGAACCCCACCTTCCTCCCCTTCCTTAGGAAAGACAGTTCTCCTGGTCTGGGCTGTGGGTCTGGCACATGGATTGTCACTCTGGATGTAGCTCCCAGTTTGGGGCTCAGCACGGACACACTGTGGGTGGATGGAGAGTTGGACCACACACAACCAGATCAGACACACGACAAACCAGCAGGGTCAGGGCTGTGCATGACCCCAGCCTGGGGGGAGCATGGGACAGGTTTTGCCTCCAAACTGGAGCTCACCCCACTCCCTGCTCAGCACCAGCCCCGTGCCACCAGCCTGACCTGATGCCTGTGTGCAGCCCAACAGAGAAAACCAGGAATTCCGAGCCACAGTTTCAACCAGACAGGTTAGAGGAAGGATCCAGACCTCTGGATCCGTGTGAAAAATGTCTTCTAGTTTCGAATCCAGGTTTCACTCCGATGTTGTTCAGTGCAAAAGAGTTAAAAAACCATGTTATCTACACATATACATCCGTGTCTATAGAAAATGTCTGTACAAGTGGGAAGATGGCTCAGCCTGCACGCTGGGGACCCCTCTCCTGAGGGATGCTGCGGGTTCTGCCCGCTTGCATCCCGCTCCCTCTCTCTCCAAGGTGTCAAGCCCCAAGCAGTCAGGATAAAAACCAAGAGAAGATCGTGGCTGCACAGGAGCTCCTCCTGTCCCCCCCAGCCACAGCTGCCAGCTCTGACCCTCTGCACGGATGGGAAGAGGGAAGGAGGGGAAAGCTCCCGAACAGGACATGCAGGAATCCCAAAACAAGCTGGGAAAGGAAACTTGCACGTGTACAGACTGCACAAGGACCAGGATGAGGTGATGATGGCTGGGACCAGGCTGGAGGTAAGACCTCAGGATGTCCAGAGACAAAGCCTCATCCCATGCAAGTCCTGCTCTGGGAAGCAGCTGTGGAAATGCTGGCTGCTCCAGCTTCATTCTGAGTTGACACCAGGGTAGAGTATCCATATTGGAAAAGTAAGGATAAAATTGGGAGCCTGGAGGAGAGAGGGGAGAGCTGAGACCTCTGGCAGTGACCTCTGTCATCATCTGCACCCACAGCAGAGCCTGGCACCACGATGGGCACAGGGCATGGCCAGGATGGATCCAGAAGACAAAGCCATCAGGAGGAGAAGGGATCTCTGCTCCCTGCGTCTGTTTTTGCCATCAGGGGAACGCCAAGCTTTTCAAAACAAGGGCTTTGTAAGCCAAGAGCTGGCCTGGATTCGCAGCAGAAAGCTGGGAGGGGTGAGGAACATTGCTTCAAATGCTTCGTGTGGTCTGAAAATGGCATTTTCAAGGATTCACAAGCAGCAGGAGCACAAACTTTTGGATCTCTGGACTGACAAGACACGTTCCTTCAGAGGCTGTGCCTCAGCACAAAGCCAGTGGGGGCTCTCACCAAGAAAACCATTGGCTAATCAGAGACAGGCACTGGGGACTTCCCAAACACCTCCACAGGCCAGCACTGATCCTCTGAGCTCATGTGACAAGATCCAGCCTGAGCAGAACCTCAACACCAGCTGAAAATCAGACAGTGGGACCCAGATGTCAGCAAATGTCCTCGATCAGCACTGTTGGGAACAACGCCTGGGTGGTTGTTTTAGACCAGGAGCCCCTCAAGACAGCAGCAAACAGGTTTCAAAATATATTACATATTTTTATTGCCAAGCGTGCAGACCGTGAAGTGTGTGGGGGACACAACACTAAGAAAAACTACGATTGGAGGGAGGGCAAAGCAGTAAAAATTTAAAAATAAGACTACTCCTTACAACTGCCAACACTTGGGTTCAAAGAATCAACTGGAGGAAGTTTTCCTTAAAAGTATAGCTCTAAATATGGCATTGGGCCCCAAACTTTGCAAACACCAAGGCTTTGGTCTGGGCTAATGCAAACCAGGTGGGACAAGAGGATGATGATGGCAGATGCTCTAACAAAACTCCACAGGGCTGAATGCCTGATTCTTCTCAGCATTTCCTGTAGCAACCAGAAAACTCCCTAGCCCAGGAACACAGGCAGGAATAAGCCAGGAGAAAGCAGGCAACTTCAGTGTTGGATGCACTGAACTGAGAGCAAACAACCCCTGCAGTGTCCCTGCTCCCAGAGCCAGCCTCAGAGGGGACAGAGCTGCTCACCCCTTCAAGGCAGCTCCTGCTCTGTGAAGAGTGCAGCCAGTCCCTTGGGATGGGAAACTGTGCTGGGAATGCTGCACACTCAGCTCTCTCCACCTGGAAGGGGCAGAGGAGAAAGGCTCTTCCCGGGAGTCCCAAGGCACAAGCCCTCACAAGCACAGCGTCTCCTACTCCTCTCTGCTATCCCCAGCTCTGGGAAGCAGCACGTGCTCAGTGTGATCCCTCACTTGGCAGCCCTGAGATTCCAATATGGATCTCTGGACAATGCTGGGCCAATCCTTCCTCCTCAACCACAGCATGGCCCCAGTCAGACCAGCACTGAGAAACCAGAGCTCTAGTACATTCTTCTCAGAGAGGGAAGTGCAGGGACACAGGGCTGCGAGCCCACGCTGGCTTGGGAAAAGGGTCTGGAAAGGAAACCTACGGCATTTAAAACACTAAAGTGCAACAAAAATGTCCTAAACCCTTTGAAATCGATCGCAGCAAGAGGGGTCTGCAAAGCTTCAAACTTCCAGTTACTGCAGGGCACCCTTAAAACAGACCTGAAAACCATCAGGTAAGAAAAGACCAAGGAGCCCTTTGGTGAAACAAGGAATACAAGCCCACCATGGAATTTCAGCTCCTGGGGTCAAACATCATATTTAGAACATTTGGAAAGAAAAAGTGTTAAAACAAAAACAAAAACAAAAACAAAAACAAAAAAAAGAAAAAGAAAAACAACCAAAAACCAAAACAAAAATACAATTCTTGACTCTTGCGCAATGAAACAGTTAAACTTTTTGGTGTTTTCAAAAGAAATCCCAACAGACAACCTGGCATAACTTCATCTGCTTCCTAAGGGAGAGATGCCCGCTTGACCCATGACTCAGGACACCACGTGCACTGGACATGTTCCATCCTCACGTATGTCTCAGCATTCCTCCATTCATAAAACCAAATCCTTCCTGTTTACTCTTCAGCCTGAAAGGAAAAACCAAAACTGAAGCTAGATGGAAGATAGCCAGAGGGAGGAGAAAGTTTTCACAGACTGGAGGCCAATCTCAGCTCCACGAGCCGGGGAAGTGCAATCCTCAGTGTCGCCTCATTTTGACTTTCCTGGCGGGGCTGCCATCCTCCTCCTCCTCGTCACAGTCCTCTGTGTACTCGTAAGACCTTCGCCAATAGTTCTCGGAGCTGAAGTGGCTCCGTCTCCTATGTTTTGGTAAGAGGACCGAGCGCCTGTTCTCCTCCTTATCCATTTCTAGAATCCGTGGCCTGTGGAGAGGGAGGAACAGAGTGAGAGCACAGCACGAGGGGATCCAGGCCTTCCTCCTGGACCCTACCTGCAGGTCACTTGTGATTTGCAGATAAGATTTGTCGTGATTTGCAGATTTGTCTCTGCCTGTTTTCCCACTGATTTCCCAGCACTGGGTACTTGGGAGAGCAGGAACAGATCACCAAGTTGCACCTCCCAAGGGGAGCTGAGAACTATGATGGGCCAGTTCCTTCCCTTCCCAAGGCAAGCTTTGGTCTTTACTTCCACCAGGAACACTTCCAGTCACCTCTTTTTTTCACTTGCAGCTTGTGGCCCCAAGAAAAATCCCTTGGGCAGAGGGGTCTGTCTCTACTGAAGCAGAATTTAGAGCACAGAGCTGAGCTCCTTATGGTGCAGGATCACACCACAGCTCCAAAATCCTTTGTCCTCTCAGATATTAGCACAGTGCAATTGTTATTTCTGCAGAGCTGCCCCTGATCACTTTCTAGCAGGACTGGGCTGCACACACCACTTACTTTATCCAAGGGGTACCTGAGAAATCCCACTATGATATCCATGAGAACTACCTGTTATACTGGAGTCTCTGAGGCCAGAGAAAGAGAAAAACATGTTTTTCACACCCATCTGCTGCAGGAGTCTATGCAAGCCATCCCCCACAGCCTGATAAGGTCACGTCAGGCTGAAAACAGCTCTGACGGATGCGCACATTTGTCCCGCATGATCGCCCCTCTAATCGGACACCGGCCCTCTGCCTGCTCCCAGGGAAGCTGCATCTGCAGCCCAGCTTCAACCTCCATCCATCTTCCCAGCCTGCATCCAGGTGAATGAACACTGCTCACAAACAACCATCCCCACCCTCCTCCTCTAGGACAGGTTCCAACAGGGCTGGGACTGCATGGCAGCCAAGCCCTGTGACCAAGTCAACTTTTGGGTTGTACCCATTGTGCAGAGAATGCCCTCTGGATCCTCAGGAAGCTTTGGGGTTGGAATATGCAGGACAGCTGGCAGACTGGCTGTCACTCACAGCCATCAGTGTGCTCACACCAAGGTGTTTAGGGGAAGCCTTGCTGCAGAGCTCAAGCTTGTCTGAAACCTCAGCAAGGAGCTTCCCTGAAGGTCAGGCTTAAGCATGCACACAGTCTGCTTTCTCACACAAAAATACACACACAGAGCCCTGGAATCAAAACAGGCCTGAGAAGCTTTGCAGGAAGTCCTTAACCTTTCCCAGATAGCAAACCCTCACGTTCCCTCCCTGGACTGCTTTCATAATATAGTTTAACACAGCTGCACAGGTTGCTTGGCAATAGAGGTCAGAAATGATTAGCTGCAGGGAAACTATTGTTCTGAATGACTGCATTATCAAAAGCCAGCCAAATCTATTGCTTCTTCATTATGCCATTCACAGGATAAACAATGTAAGCTGCTTACAGCCAGAGCTCAGCCTCCACAAGTCTGGGAGGAACATATAAAGCGTTCCTTCTGATAAAACAGATCTGGGCATTGCAGAAAGCACCTGGCAGGTGCAAATCAGAATGGTTTTAAATATGTTCTGAGGCCAGGAACCTCAGCTATGCACTGATTCAGAAACACCATCCCAAATGCTGCTCTTGGCAGAGATGATCCTACCTGTGGGCAGCATCAGGATCTGCTTTGCGATGGGACCGCTTTGGTTTCAGGATCTGGTCCCGGTTGCTTCCCGACAGGCGGTCAGAGTTATAACCTGGTGGCAACACAGAGCTACTCAGGGATTTTGTTTCCAATCGAGGTGCATCTAGTCTTGTTCTGCAAATATTTAAAGAGAAGAGAATTTGCAAGGAGTTTCTACAGAATCCCCAGTGGTGCAGCAGAACCCTCCACCCCAACCCCACAGCTCGGGAGGAGAGGCAAGAACACTACACTGCACAAGAAGCTGCAGCTTTGTGGTGCTAGAAGCTTCACAGAATCACAGAATGGGTTGAGTTGGAAGGGACCTTGAAGATCATCTCATTTCCAACCCCCTGCCACAGAGAGGAACACCTTCCACTAGACCAGACTGCTCCAAGCCCTGTCCACCCTGGTCTTGGACACTATCAAGGATGGACCAACCACAGCTTCTCTGGGCAACCTGTGCCAGGGCCTCAGCACCCTCACAGGAAAGGATTTCTGTCCTTATATCAAATTTAAACACACCCTCTGTCAGTCTGAAGCCATTCCCCTTTATCCTGCCTTGGCTTGGGGACACGGAGTCATGAGGTGAATGCAACTGCAACCCCAGCTCGGGGATAAGGAGCAGAGGTGCTGGAGCAGCTGTGAAATCCCATGAAATCACTTGGCAATAACTCACAGCTCCTGTTAAGCCACCTGGGTGGGAGATTCCCTGCAAAAGCATCATCACCTGCAACAGCAATAAATGCTTCCACCTGGAAACTCCCTCCTGCCCACGGATCTCCCGGGGTCAGGTGTTCCTCAGCTTGACTAAGAGGTGCAAAGAGTCCAAGTAGGAGTCAGGACAAGGTGTAGCAAACAGGAGCTGCACCCTTCCAGCAGCTCTGCACACATTCAAGTTATGCTGGAGAGCAAGCACAGCCCATCCCAAAGGAGAACTGTCACAGGGCTGTAATCATGTACAGGTGGAGGAGGCAGCAAAAATGAAGGGGGAGAAGCTCTATTTGCTCTCCCGTGATGAATTTTAGCTCCTGAGGGAGGTTTCCACAGGAGAATCCCAATCTCCTTTAGGAAGCACATCCAGCTGCCAAGCTTCTCTCTGAAATCAGGGAGAGCCTCTTCAGCTCATCAGGGTGATGCCAGCCTGGCACAGGCAAAGCTGGGCATGGCAGCCTGAGTTTGCCCAGCATGCCAGAAACAAGGAACACTTCCACAGGCAGCTGCCAGGCTGGAGCCTGAGTTGTTCTCAGCTCCAGGGCTGGACCCAGTCCAGCCTGAACACCACAGGCCTTGCAGATCCTGCCCGTGACAAGTGAGGTGGTTTAAACACCTCAAATACAACAGCAACTGCAGGGCTGCAATTCAAACAAACCAACCCCAACACTCTGCAAGGGAACACCAGCCATGCTCCCTCTGGCCAGGTACAAGGAGAGGTGACACTAAAATGGAGAACAATGCCTATTTTAAATAGAGAAACTCTGTTTGTGAGTGGAAGCAGAATGGCAGCAAAAGCCTCTAAAATTGCTTTCAAGTCCCGGTTCAATAGGTCTCATTTTTATACAAACCTCCCACGTTACCTCTCCCAACATCTCATAAATTGAGAGCACCATTCCTCCCCTCCCCTGGCTCAAAGCACTTCCAAACCCTGCTGGCTCCCAGCAGCCCTGTGATCCAACACACAGGACACACCGAGCACTGAAGTGTTTGTGACCTGCCCTGGAGAATCCTGCAAAACCCCACTGCTCCTCCAGCTCCACAGCTTTGTCCTCCTGCTGCTGTCAGCAAAAACAGGCTCGGAGCAGAGGCAAGAGCAGAGCCAGGCTCAGACACCGGGGACCCAGCAGGCTCAGAGCTGAATATCCCAGCTCCAACCGGGATGATCCAACCGACCTGATCAGGAAAGCTCAGGGCTGCTCCTCCCCACCAAAGAGAGGGAAGGGCAGCGTGACGAGGCTGCTGGCTGCTCCCCAGCCCTGGTGCTCACGGGCCACCAGGGGAAGTGGCTGTTCTGCTCCTTTCCTGGTTGCACAACAGCCTGTCCCAGGCACGGCCGCGTGAGCCCGGGGATGGGGAGCTTGTGCAGCGACCCACGGCGCGGGCGAAGGGCGCACGGGGAGGTGCTGCCCTCGCTGGGATCAGCAGCCATTAATTAGCTCTGTTTGGCAGCAATTGCAGCCCAGCCTTCGGCAAAAGCTGCCACAGATTCACCGCGGCTGCGGAGGCTACGCAGGAATAATTACCGGGGGTGGGGGGTTTGTGCTTTGGTCAGGAGAAAAACCCCGGTGTGGTTTCGTCTGTCGGGTCAGCCTCTCACTGTCTGATGGGCAGAGACGCTTCTGCTCTGATGTGAAGCAAATCAGGCCCCAAAAATCAGGGTGGATGAGCAAACAAAGGCAGCAGAGCTACGGGCTCTGTCCCTTCAGCAGGAATGCACCAGGTCAGCTGGGTGCACCAACCAGGGGGAGCTCACTGCTCCTCCCAGGACTTAAAGGGGGCTTATAAAAACACAGAGAGCAATTTTTTACATGGGGAGATCGTCATGAGACAAGAGGGAGCAGTTTTAAACTAAAAGAGGGAAGATTTAGATTAGATATTAGAAAGAAATCCTTTATTCAGAGGAGTCTGTGAGGCACTGGCACAGGATGCCCAGAGAAGCACAGGCTGGACGGGCTCTGAGCAGCCTGGTCTAGTGCAAGGTGTCCTTGCTCATGGCAGGGGTTGGAACTAGGTGTGATTTAAGGTCCCTTTTTGCCCAGATGCACTTTGAGGGCAACTAGGCTTGCCTGAAACAATCCAACACCCACAGCTTAACAAGGCTGGAGTAAACAAGAGGCAGAGCCAGTTTAAACAGGTACATTTGATATCTGCATCAGTTTTAGCTTATTTATCTGAGTCTGTCTTTTCCAGGGAACTGCTCCACAACCTAGAACAGGCAGCTTCTCTTTCCCAAAACCCAACCAGAGCAGCTACAAGGCTTGGAGATGCCTCCTTGTCAGCACTTGTGCTGCTTTTCCCTGGCTCCTCCAACACCACAAACACAACAGCTCTAAGTTCTTATCACAGCCTCTTGCCCCACACCTCACGTGGCCATACCCAGCTGTGGGGTTTGGCTACAGCCTGCCTTCCATCCCACTCTATCTCCTGCCACATCTCATCCTGCCTCCCTGGGTCTGGGCTGATTTTGCCTGGCTAATGCCTCAGGGCTGCTGTTTTTGCTGCCTTCATTCCATGGGTTTCTCTAACCAGATGTCCAACTCCACTCCACTGGCTTTGTGCCATATCCTCATAATGTTGCCAGACTTGTTTTGAAACCAACTGAGCCATCCAAAAGCTCATCCAGTCTGAATCCAGACCGCTTGCCTGCGAGCCTTATGCCAGCCTGGGCCACAACCACAGCCCTGCCACCAATGCCCACGTTTTTGGCTGGCTTTACAGGACTCAAAGTTGTGTATTTTCATTTACAAAGATACTTCTTGACAGCAGAATTACTGCTAAGACCTTCCAAGGCACAGTTAGCAGGGGTCAATGTGTGGCAGTTACATTTTTCAGTCTCCTAGTAGAAGGAACTGAGGAGAGATGACATTCCTAGGCAGAAAAGAAGGTTTTACCAAGGGACTTTGGGGTGGGGTTAGTTTTCTTTGTCTCCCTTTACTTAAGAGCTTTAGGAACAAGCACTGATTGATGAAATGCCATCGAGAGTGCTCTTCTAGAACAGGAAGCCCCTTCCTAAAACAGCTTATGGAGCTTGGCTTCCCAACACAGACTCGAAGGACAAGCTCTGAAATGAGCATTGAACTCTCTACGTGTTTCCCTCCAAAGCCAGTGTTTTCCTCTCTCTACAGGAAAGAAAAGCCTTCTCTCTACAGGAAAGAAAACTCTCTCTGCTTCACAGGACATTCTTCATCACAAGCATCAGCTTCAAAAGACTGTCCAGGTAACTCACACATGTGGATATCACACAACCAGACACCTGAACACACAGCCCAAAACAAGAGAGTTTGATATCCTCTGCTTGGAGCTGGGCACCAGCAGGATTTGCAACCCCAGAAATTACAATGAAATGCTGCTGCACAGAGCCAGGAAGAGATGAACCCTGCAGAAACAGGTTCCAGCCTCTTCCACTGCTGGGTACGGCAAGACACGAGCGAGCATCAGAGTGACACCTAACCAAGGTGGAAGATCAAGCCAGCAAATCAACAAGCAAGGCAGTTTTCAAGTGTTTAAGCATCATGACACCACATCCACGTTTGTCTTGCAGTCTGGAGGGCTTCAACACTTACTTTCGGAGGATGATGACAGCTCTCCTCTCCTTGATGTCCTGTGGTCGAATGCAGTGTGTGATTTCGTCGGCCGCATACCCACTGACAACAGAAACAAAAAGCCACCATCAGGGAGATGCCAGGCAGAAGCAAAAAGTGGTTTCCAGCCTCAACAACTCAGTTTGGCCAGTATTTCCTAATTTCCACCAGGAATTCCTCCTGCAAACACCACCCCCAGGCACACAGGAGCTGGACGTACAGGAAGGAACAAGCATTGGGAAAGAATGAGGACAGTCAGAGGGTTTTGGGGGTTTCATGACTCAATTTTTCAGCATTTCCCAGAGAAAACTGTCACCTGCCACCGTGAAATAAAACATGTAAAAATGTAGAACTGTAGATTCACACCATTAATTTATGAAAAAATTGGAAAGCAAGAGGGGAAAAAATGAGCACATTCCTCCAGAGCATCATCTCAAACATGCCTGCCTACGAGAAAAGCCATCTCTCACAGCTCAGATGTGCAGCACACCCAGACCCAAACATCTAACAGATGAAGGAGGTTTTTAGTCACAGAGGGGTGCAGCTGTAGTAAGAGCTGAGCCTCTCAGCCCCTTTCCCTGAGCACAGACACCTCACACATCATATGGCACATCCTCAGCCACCACAAGAACACCACCAGACCTGGGGTAACCTACAAATTCAGACCTGCAAACCAAGCTGCACTCCTCTAAAACCTCCCATAACAGGGTGAAACTCCCTGGGCTGAGGCAAAGCCCAGGCTCAAGCAATATCTGTTCAGCAGGAGGGTTTCACTGTGTGACACAACTCCAGATACTCCACATCTTCAGCAGGCTGGAGAAAAGCCACGAGCAAGGACAGCCCCAGCTCCCCACAACACAGAGGAGCATTTCCTCATGGCTGCTGCTGTTTTCAGCTGCGCTCCTGTGCCCAGCACAGGTGAAATCGTGGTGGGTCTGTGGAGTGTGGCCACCACAGCTGCCCTGACACACAAACCGTGCTAGGAGCACAGCCTGTCACTCCAGGGTGAGCCAGCACATCCCAGTGGTGGGGCCTGCCCTCTACCTGCCATTTGGAGAGTGTCAGCTCACTGAGAGCCTTCTGGAGCCCAGCATGGGGAAAAGGGGAGCTAAACATCTTCAGAGCTTCCTGAAACACTCAATATGGGCAGGAACACCTTGGAAGGCATCTGGGCAAAGGTTGCTTAAGCCTGCACACCCAGCTTGAAGCAGAAATCACCAGGCCCAGTGTCCCCACAAGGCTTTTCTGTGCCACCCCTGGGTGGCAGGGTCAGGGGCTGGCAGTTTATTCAGGACACCCTGAGCAGAGAACAGAGCTCACACACACAATTCTCCGGGGACAGGACCAGGTTTCCTTGATCTGGTTAGATAACCCACCCACTCACCCAGAAACACCTCCTCACACACAGATTTACTGCTCTGTGAGGAGAGCTGAAAGTCTAAGATCTGACCAGATCTGTCCATCCTCACCGTGCTCCAGGCACTGCAGAACACGACAGGATTACACCAAGGGGCTGATGATGATGCTCTATTATGTTCCTGGAATCTCTGCGTCAAGCTCCAGTGAATTCATGAATATCACCCACGTTAACATTCTACTCAGCATCCTCAGCAGCACCCTGAACACCAGGGAAAGGTCTGCTTGCAGACCCACACTTTCCATCATGAATATCAACCTCAACACTCCTTTTCACTCCTTCCCCAGGCAAGAATGCCCTTTCCAGATCATTTCCAGAGTGGCACCAGGAAGTTTGTGATCCCAGATGCACATAGGCAGCATCAAACAACACCACTCCAGTCTGAGGCCCAAAGGGGGACACACCAGTCTGCCCCAGAGCCAAACTGGTGTGGGAAAACTCTGTTTGCACTATGTCATATACAGTGATGATGTGCCTCTGCACAGGCAGAGAAATGAAAGAAAAGCATTATTTGGTTGTGTCATACTTGTGCAGCCTTGTGCCAGCCTTGCACACCCTGAGGATGGGTGAAGGGGCAGACCATGAAGAGAAATGCCCATCACTATATCAAGGGTCTACCCACAGATTTCTTGCCCAGAGAAGAACCCCAAAGTGACTTGGAAAGAAAAATCACACCATGGGAACACTCGAGTGTGACATTTCTATCCCAGAGTTTTCCAGAAGAACACAGGGAAATGCTGATGTTTTCCATACACTATCCAAAACCAAACCCCCAACCCCAACCTAACCTGTTAAACTTTACACCCCCAATTCTTCCCTGACTCTTTTTCCATCTGGAAGCGCCGCTGCCGAGCCAGAATCGATTCACACAAGATAAAAGTGGATATTTTTGTGCAAACGTCACGAGAAAGGAAGCCTTGAAGTTCTACAGACTCTAACAAGAAAAGCTCAAACAAATCTCTGCCTCATCACCACTGGCACACGTGGAACTTCCTCTGCACCAGCAGCCTGTTCTGAGGGGATCAGGCTATTTTGGAGCAGACAGCTGCAGAGAGATTCCTCCAGCTGGGAAGGAAGGAGGTTCATCCTCCAGCGACTCCGACCTGCTCTGATTGTGCTTCCATCAGGCACGCCTCCAGGCACAGGAGGGACACACATCACAGCCTTCCCCTGCCATTCCAAACAGCCAGGAGATGACCTGGAGCACTCTCCAGCTGCGGGAGGGAAGCCCGTATGGCACTGGCTCCGGGAAATGTTACCTGTGCCTTTGGTTCCTGCAGCTGCACTCTTTCCAACACTCAGATAAGATACCTGGCAGTTTCAGTGCTCAGATTTGCTTCCTGTGACAGCAGCTGCAGGGCAGGGATCCACCTGGAATGCCCCATCCCAGCTGGCTGCACACAGCCCCTGTTCCCTCCCTTTTTCCCAGTTCAAGCATTCTCAAAGCACACGTTCCCCTGATGAAAAGGCAAATTTCTCTGTCTCCCCCGCAGTGCTTCTATGGATTGATGCTCACCAAATTGTCATCAAAGTAAGAAAAAAACACAAACATGGAAAGGTCAGCAGCCCTCCCCAGGGAGCTGATGGGTCACAGGACTGGGATCCAGCAGCACACACTGAGCTGATGCTTCCTCCTGGCCTGGCTGCCACTGGGACAAACCTGCAGGAGCACCTGCAGGGCTGTGGGAGAAGAGGGGACTGGAGGAGGTCATCCTCTAGATCTCAAAGCCTTCAAGAGCAAATCTTCCCTACAGATGTGAAAGGAGAGGAGAAAGGGCCTTGCTGGAAGAGGGAGGGGCTCATCAGCAGGTCATGGGGTGGCTTCTGGCAGAGGGGCACAGCCCAGCCACGTGAACCTTGTTCCACCTCACCTGTCATTTGAGGTCTGAACACTTTCCAAGGAGTCCGAGGCAGGTTCAGTGTTGGCAAACACAACATCCTGCTTCAGGGCAGGCAAAGTCAAGGGAGGGCAACGGGGAAAACCCCTCTGTAAAATTCTTACTGGGCTGGCAGCTATGGAACCAGGAGCAGGAATGGGACAGGGGCAATCTGGGGCCAGCCTGAGAGTGCTGTGGGGTCAAAGAGAGGGATCTGACAGCCTCCTTTGAATCCTCATGACTTCCACACAGCCCCAAAACACACACAGCTACCCCAGCTTCCCCGGAAAGGCTGCATGCCAGGAGCAGCCACTGACCCAGCAGGATTTGAATCCCACACGTTACAGGCATGCCACCTCTATCTGTGCCCGCTCCCCATCGCCAGGGCAACTGCCTCAGCAGCTGTTTACCCACAGCAGAAAACGCCAAGTTTGGGGAGTTGCCTGAGTCACGACCAAGGGCTGGATTTGCTGACACACCCCTGAGCAGGGTCTGCACCTCCCCTGCTCCTCCTGACTGCTGGGGGTAGATGGGAGACAAGGAGATCTGATGTGAGGCAAGGAAGTGATTCCAGCCAGGATCCTATCAACACAGAACTTTGGCAGAATCTCTCTTAAGTGAGTGTAAAGTACATGTTAACTGCTGTACCAAATTTGAAATAATCCCTGTTTTAAAGTCTATTACTTGCTGGAAGGCAGAACATCTGACCATGATCAAGCTGCAGTGGGAGGGTCGGAAAGCAGCCCTTGGATTTGGAGGGAAAAGATATCTAAGATATCTTCATTTGGTTTGTAGGATTGCTTCAGCCACGTTAACAAACTGACTACAGCACCTGAGTGACACTGGCCAACAACCCAAACACCCCTGGGAGACACCTCACTCCAATTCCATAAACCCTGAGCCAGCAGCCTCTTCCCAGCAGTTCTGAAGGAAGAGCAAGGGTCTGGAATAAGAAAACATCATTCTCTGGTCCTGGAGCAGAGAAAGCATCTCTCTTCCTCCCACCATCCTCCACTGCAGATCCTCCTCCAGAGTTTTTCAAGAGGCTTTGACTGCAAGACTTGAGGCTGACCCTGCATTAGCAGCTCTACTAGAATGCTTCCAAGCAGGATAAAACTTTCACTGTCTTTAAAAAACAAGGCCTCTGGCTGTAAAAGGAAGGACAACTATTTATCCAGGCCTGATGAGAAAAAACAGCAGAGGGGTTCACATCACCAGCAAGAAAATTAGGGTAGAAAGTTTCCCTCCTGGTATCTCAGAGAAGTCAGGGAGCAGCCTCACACTCAGCAGTCTCCATCCCTGGGGATGGAGTTTGCTCTGCAGTAAAAAGATACAGGGCAGGATGGGTCCCCTTGGGTCCCATTTCACAGAATCACCCTGACCTCTGCCCCCCGAGCCCTGTCAAACCACCAGAGAATGAGAAAACGTCCTCAGCGCCGTTCCCGACTCCCTCACAGCCTCCCTCATCCCTGGCTAATCCACACAAGTTACCTAACGCCGGGGTACGGCGAGGATTAGTTAATGTTTGTGCAGCTTTTCCGAGATAAAAGCTACGCGAGATCTCAGCATTTATTATTGATGCACCAGTCAAGGAGGCCGTGTGTTTGTGGGGGGAAAAATTCCTTCCCGAACCCTGCGGCGATCAATTTACAAGCCAAAGCAAGGGATTGTGTTACGGCCTGAGAGCCCAGAAAACCGGCCTGGACCTTCCCCAGCCCAAAACAACCACCCCCAAAGGAGGATACGGCTGGCAGCACTGCTGGCACAGTCCCGGTGATCCCTGCTCCTGGCAGGGAGCACTCTGACCTTCAGGGACACGAGGGACTGGCAGTGCTGGTGCCAGGCTTCGAGCTGCCCTCCCCAGGAGCTGGACACCGGCAGGATCCCCACGTTCCAGCCCCTCCTGTCCCCTCACCTGCCTGCTCCCCCTGCCAGCCCGGACCGGGAGGCAGCGGGATTAGGAAACATTTTAGGCGTTTCCCGGTGCCAATCCCAGCTTTGCTGCCGACCAACTGCGTGACCTTGGGCAGGTCATTCCACCTTCCAGGGCTCTTCCTCAACACGCAGAAAGTCCTTTCCTGTGCCTGTGACCCGCTGCACTTCCAAGTGACAATCACGCGGGGCTCTGCACTCTGGGCTGGCTGGGCAGGGAGGGTTCAGCATTCCCAGTTTACAGACTGGGAAGACGAGGCCATTCACACCTCCTCTCCACGATTAAGGTCAGGTCAGAGAGGCACTGGCCGAGCTAAGAATAGACCCAGGAGCCCCGTCCCTACCAGCTGCTCCGCTCTGACCACTCTTGGGCAAAGGATCCATTTTGTGCCTTAACGTGTTATTTTAACCATTTACGGGAACTCAATGGTTAGCTCAGCTCTGCCAGCGGCCACGCTCCCACCAGCCCCGTGGAGGGGGCACCCACACAAATCCTCACCCACCACGACAGCAGAACCCCCCCAAATCCTCCCTTTTCTCCCCTTCCTCCACAGCGAACCCCCGAGCGCCCACAGGCGAGGGAGATGCAGCCCGAGGCGCCGTCGGGGCGCGCATCCGTGCGCCTCGTGATCCGCGTTACACAACCGGGCCCCGGCTCGCCGGCGGAGCCTCGGCAACGCGGGAGAGTTACCTGAGCACCGTGACGCTCCCCCTCTTCACGGGCAGGAACAGAACGGGCTCCGACACCCTGATGGGCTTGAACTGGAATTTACACCCGAAGCAGAGCGCCGAGTCGCTGAAGAAGGACACGGAGACGATGGGCCTCTCAAAGATATGGATGGGGTCCACGTGGGAGACAATGCAGCCCCCCGGCTGGTAGTCGTTGATGACGGCACTGTTCACAAAGCCCTCGGGGATCACCCGGTGCTCCACCAGCTTCCTGATCACCAGGTCGTGCACCCACTCGGGGATGGCGTCCACCTCCCCCCGCGGGTACAGGCGCTCCTGGCCGGGGCCTCGCCGCTGCAGCTGAGACCCGTAGGTGTAGCCTTCCCCGAAAAAATACTTGTTCCGCAGCGGCGCCCGATCCACCGTGTGCTCCTTGTAGAGCCCCTTCTCCGCCCGGGACACCACGTCCTCGATGCGCGCCTCGATCTTGGCGCACTCCTCGGCGCTGAAGAGGCGAAGCTGGCGGATGCCGCTCTTGACTTTCCGAGCCTCCTCCTCCTCCTTCTGCTCCTCGTAGTCGCTGGGCTCGGAGCCGGAGTCCTCCTGGTGCCGCCGCTTGCGGTCGTACGGAGGTTCGGGGGGCTCCCGCGGGAGGCCGCCGCCGCCGCCTTTGTGGCCGTCCCGGTAGGGCATCATGGACTTGAGCTTCTCCCGCA
>VXBR01001724.1:1400486-1424521 GCA_013400215.1 Cisticola juncidis | reverse complement strand
AAAAAATTGTGCATTTCAGTCATGCTATTGTGGAAAAAAATGGTTTCTTCAACACTTTCTTGTTCCATTCAGCAATTTTTCAGTTTCTGTGTTTGCCATTTACCAGGATCTTCCTTCAGAGTGTGATTACATTTAAATGTAGGACATCTTTTCTGTCAGTGTCAGTGAAAAGATGGATTCTAACCATTGATCAGTTTGGAAAGGTTTAAATTCCAAGCAGCATTCTAAGTACTCTAGGGCTTTTTCTCATCAGCACATAAAAAATTAAAGTTGTCACATTTTATTTTTCAGAAAAAAAAATCTTCTCTTTGAACTTGAAATGAATGCATTTTGTTACAAAATTTTCTGTAATGGCTGTATTATATGTTATTATTTCATTTATACTGGGATTTTTCATGAAAAATACCCATAAAATATGCAGCAATATGTAAATCAACATATATTATGAGCTTATCCTTGTTTTAGGTTGGAGATCTCAAAACCTAAACCAGAGATATATTGTAAGATATGGATGTTTTCTCTTGCATCGCCATATATTATTGTGGAAATAATCAATATAGAACTGATTATTTCCACAATAGCTTGTTCATATTCTGAAAGATAGAATAACACAACCCTGCTCTTTTGAGAGGGATTCCAGCAGCATCTAGAGTACATTTTAAGGGCTTCTCTCAGAAAACAAATTTTACTCTTTCATTGTGGAAAATTCATACTCAAATTACTATTACAGATTCTTACAGCCTTTTTCTGTTATGAGGGACTTTTTGAAATCTGAAATTTAGGAGCTTCTTTGGCATCCTTCACAATACAGAAGTCTCCCTTCTAGCTGCTCAGTGGCATTGAAATCTTTAGGGGTTTTTTTTTAATATACAGGAATCTAGCTGTAATAGATATGCCACTGTAATATGTCCTGTTTTTGCTTCTTTAGATTTTTCCCTTAGCAACTTCTACTAATTTCTTTGGCATAAGAATCAAAGGTGCATGTATCAACGAATCACAGAATTGCAGAATCGCAGAATATGCTGGGATGGAAGGGACTCATCAGGATCATCCAGCTCCTGGCCCTGCACAGGACCATCCCCAAGAGTCACACCATGTGCCTAGGAGCATTGTCCAAACTCCTCTTGAACTCTGGCAGGCTCAGCAGTGGTCCCTCAAGAGCTTCCACAGCAGTTTTTGGTAAGTATTTTCTTCAGACGACACACACGTGGCCTTGTTTATGGCACAATGACCACAGCAATTGTGTGTTGTCAAATTTTAACTTCCTTTCCTGGTCTTTGGCTTTACTGTCCTGTCCATTGGCACTGGCAGTTTGTTAATGAGATATGAGAGACCTTTGTGATGAACTGTAGCTCAGTGCTGTTGCTAGGGTAAAGATATTTTCCACCATGATGGTTTGATTTCTGGGAGCGAGCAATGGGCTTTAAGAAGGAAACACAAAAACTTAACCACATATAAACTGATAGTCAAAAGTGATAATGAATGAGTTTGCACACACATAAGCACATAAGGCAAGTTGGGCAGGGTGAAAAACATCACCAGAGGGATTATTTCTTCAATAATACCTTGGGAACTTTTTTGCGATTGAAAAGCCGTAATTCAAAAATAACATAAATAAAGATTAATTACACAAATGGAATCGTTTAGATAGCCAGCTATCCATCACAATGTGCTGCTAAACAGAAATGACTAAACTCTCTATATGGAGCTTCCACTTTTTCAACTGATTATAAAATAATAATATCTACTACATTCCATATATATAAATATATATATATAAATGCATTATTTTTTACCCTTTTACCCTCTTAAAAAGCACTGCCTTATATTATACTTTGGTTTAGAGTAGCAAAGAGTAAGATGTATTCATTGGTTAGGTGTCAGTAGTTTGTTTTGTGGGGTGCAGACTCTGATGCCGTTCCCATAATCCACCTGAATTTAAAGAGAACTTAAATTCATTCCCAAATTTCTGCACTAGGCTCAGACTGTAAGATGTCTGGATTTGGCAGGGTGTCTTGCTGTACATTTTCATGATATTCACATCTTTAGGAATATGATAATGATAAAGAAGTCTGTTATAAAATTCTGTATTAATAATACAGAAAGAATTGTGTTATTTTCTAGACTGGAAATGCACTTTACAAATATAGCTTAATATTGTATGTTGAATTAAAAAACATGGGAACAATAGGGTACAGCCAAACCAATTTCTATTTAAATATTTAAAATATAGCTCTCTTTGCTTAGGACTTGGTTGTGCTAACACATCCCCAACAGTATCCCAGAAGACAAATCCAGTGTAAATTTTGATACAACTTTATGAATACAAAGAACCAGTAGTTATAAGAATGGTTTTCCCTACCTTTCACATGGGAACAGATGAAGATCTTGGCCTGTAGAGCCTTTGTCTAATCCCTTTGCCCTCAGCCAGAGTGTTTAAATGAAACTTTCTTCAAGAAATGCTTATGTTTAAGAATGTTTAAGTTATGATTACACCTCTGATACCTGATGTAAAAACACCCTCAACCAAAAATTATTACCAACCATGACAAATGGAGAAATTCATTCAAATCCTGAACAAGACCAAGAGTCTTGCAACCGTTATCATTCCAGATCCAGTGCTTGTGAGTCCAAGGGAAAAATGGAGAGGAATGTGAAGATAAATGTAAAAAAGGGATGACTAAGAGGCATTCTGGCTCTTGTCTCTGCCAAATGAAAGAAAATTGCTTGCATTGTAAGCCATGAACCCATCAACTGAACTTGGGGTTGGCAGCCAAAAAAGCTGGAAGTTTTAACATTTCACCCAGTCTCTAGAAGTTTCTATCATTCTGCATTTTTGCTGCAGTGTCTTCAAGGCTTGTCTTGTTTATTCTGTTTGGCATTTAATCTGTCTGTTTAATCCCCAAATAATTTTATGTTTACTTGAGTGCAAATAAGGTAAGGATTCAGGTGAAATTGCATGAACAAATGTTAACGACTTCTTTTTAACTCTTCCAACTCCTTTTTTTTTTTTTAATTTCCTCTAACAATTTTCTTTGCTTCTGGAGTGCTTGAGTGTAATCATTGGAAATTTTGCAGTTTTTATTATTGATTACCTGTTCAGTTTGACATAGTAACAGCTTTAATTGGTAGTCATTTGCATATTTTCAATTCTTTCCCAAAGTAACTTCATTTTTTGGAAAGGAATTATGGCATAATTTTTGTAAATTCTACATTTCAGATTCCTGTCACACAAAAAATAATGAGCAACACTGATCATTCATCAATGAATGTAAAATTTTAATTGTGAAGTACTTTCACCATCTGGAGTCCTTCTTTATTTTAAGTGGACTCTACTGCCATGACCTATATTCCTGAAGAGTTCATAGAAAAGGTCAGGGAGAGGGGATGAAGCTTGTTGATTGGCACAGAAGATGGGATGTTTGTAATTTTAATCAAATTTAGTATTAAGACATACTTCAAATAATATGTCAGCCTAGTGTTAGTGAGTTTAAAATCTAATGACAACTGCTGTCATTATTAGTTAAATATAGCCAGTGTGCCTGTGGCAATAAATGATGACACTTCAGAACATGCAGAAACAAAAAGCTCCCAAGTATTTAAAGAAAAGGGAGTGACTGTAAACTTAGTTAAACACAGGAATGTGACCTGGGCATAATATGTTTCCCAAACAGAGAGGCATCTGGAATTTGAACAGAGAGCATAATTGAATGAACATTATCTGTTCTTACCACTAGAGTTTAAATTTTAGGAAACTTGGGCCTGTCTTCATAGTCATAAATATTTATTAGGGAGTTTCATATTTATTATGACACTTTTACTGCTACATAAGATATATTTCAGATTCATGTCTCTGTTACAGTTCTGTATCCTTTAAAATGTGTTGCTCAATTTTTAAAATCCTAAAAAGTGGTAAATGAGAAAATTATGTCCTCTTGTTCATAGATGAAAATGTATTTTGCCAGACACTTAATTATGGATTCATCAAGTTTTGAGGTTTGCTCATGACAGTGTTTGGTATTTATTTCTGTGAAGGTGAGGAAAGAGCAAGAAGTTAAAGCAGGATATGTCTGACTACAGCGGCATAATGTAATATATAGTGTACAATATCAATGGACTTGTAATATCATATGCTAATCCCTTTAAAGCTATTAATTTATTGCTTTTTATCATTGAAGAATGTTTACAAGTCTGTAAATCTTGTTTAAGCAGCAACAGCATAAAGGAATTGGGAAGGAAAGTGTAGAGGTGTCGGGAGAATAAGGAAACCAAATTTTGAAGTCAGTTCAGTGTAACAGGAAAAGCAAACCTGGGCTCAGATCATGATCAGTGTAGTCCTCAGACAGGGACTTAGGGAAGGTCATGTGAGGATTTTAGGGCTCTGTGAATTTATACTGTTACTCTACAAAGGCCATTCTTTATTCCTAACAGTGAACCTCTAAGTCATCTTGTCATTAAGAACTCTTTTGCTGGAGGAAAGTATATCTTGACATGTGAATTTGAACTGTGTTTCTGCTCTCTCAAGCTGATTTAACCAGCAGTAACAGTGTTACTGTATGTTTGATAGGGGCTGCTTCCATTTAGGTAGTGTATTCTGTTTATCTACACTTGCAAGTGTAATGTCAGTTTGCTGAGTTAATCTTCACATTCTGTACCAAATTATTGACTAGTGTTGCTGATCTTGTTTGAATAATTTCAGCATCTAACATTGAGTATAACACCAAGAATATAATTTAATTTTTGAAAATTGTGGTAAATTCTGGCATAAAAAATTATGAAAAATACCTGTATAGAAATTAGGCTAGCATTTGTAGTTTTGCAGTATCAAGCACTCAGTGTTAACATAGTGGTTATCAAATGAAGGTACATTAGAGTTGGTAGTAGCTTGTACAGTTGTCTGCTACACAGTGGCAGATTACTGAGAATCACAGGATAATTTGCCTTGGAAAGGACCTCTGCAGGTCACCTCATCAAATCTCCTCAGACAGAGGTAACTTCAGAGACAAATCTGAACATGAATAAAATCCACTTGTGTTGAAGCAGTGGTGGTAGGTCCTTGTAGATGTTCTGAGCTACCAGTGCAAGAAGGACTTAAATGCCAAATTGCTTCCCTGTTCTTTTTGATTGTAGTTGTTAGTTTTTCTCTCTCCCTACAAACCTTGGCAATCTTCTAGTGTTCATTGTCTATTTTTGCTCTATTTCTGTTACTTATCCTTGTCACAAGAAGGCATCAAATGAGATTTGATGCTACAAAATTAAATGAGACTTGATGCCTCTGCTTAAACACCTTCTTGGGACATTATGTAAGCCTGGAGTTATAAAATCCTTACCCTAGTTCCAGATGAGTTCTTTATTGTCAATGATCTGCTGTTGGCCAGCAGAGATATATCAGTGCAGCCTGCAAACTGGAGACTGTGGACCCTGTCCTGGGAATTGTGAAATGTGGAACTGACTGTCAGAATGAGAAGGTTACAGAATTTGACCCCTCTTTGCCCAGGAAATAGAAACTCTTGGCTCCTCTATAAATGAGACTTTACCGTGACTCTTCAGGTCATTTTTTAATGTAAATGCTGATGTTTGTCTTACTTTGTAATGAACTCAGTGCTGTTGCTGTTTGTCTCTGCATTTAGTGTATCTGCATTTAGTGTCTATCACTGAAGGAGTTTTGCTTTGGAGGTTCCTGGTTTGTGAGCCCCAAAAGACTGGCAGCTGCTGAATTACCAAACCAGACAGGATCAGGATGCACAGAAGCATCAATGTACAGACAATTTCAGGCAGCAAGAGTAATTTATTTTTGAAAATAAGGGAACACAAAGACACTCAGCTACCTGTTTTTATGTCTGTGCCACTTGGAAGTGGCAGAAGTTTATTCATTGTCATGTAGTGCCTTCCATGCTCATTGACACCTTTTTCATTCAGGGCTAGGAACAAAAGTTGTGCTTCACATTTCTGGCCATGCAGATTCCTGGAGGGCTTATTCCTATTGTGCTTGAATCTTGCTAGCAGGCTTATCCTATAGAGTTTGACCATTTGTGTATAGAGTTGTCAAACAGACAAGTTTGACCTTTAGAACAGATCTCCAGCCAGCCTTGAGGGATAGTGTGAGCATGACCTTAAAGTATGGACAAATTTTTTCTTTATCACATTCTTTGGTTTAGGCAGCTGTAATCTCCCTAAATTTGCCTTTAGGCATCCACTGGCTCTTATCATTCAATGCCAAACGATCTCTAAGTTTCACCTTATGTCATCTTTCATTACAATCTGAATCAGCTGCCACTTCTTTTCCAAGTACCATGCTGCTCAGGAGGAAACCAAACCACCCTTACTTAGTGTGGCACACCTAAACTGAAAGCATCCTTTTACTATTGTATGACAAACAACTTGTAATACTTGCTTATATGGCAAATAACACTTAATATTTATCCAATGTCTAAATAAATGACTACCCCACCAAACTAGGTCATGGTACAGACTAGATTTGGGAATGCAAATTAGAGACTCTTTTTCTCAGGTTTATGCATCTCTGAAACTTCTCTGAAAACATACTAATTCAAAAACATACAAATGTCAGTCAGTCCATCTTTTTACTCACTGCTGCTAAGATTTTGAGATCTGTTTTCTAATGCTAGTAGACATATTTTTCAACTATTAATTAAACTGTCCTTGCAACCGCCTCATTGCAAGTAAAAGGAACTGTAATGTATGAGTTAGCGGTTCTTATCCATATTGTCATCCATGTCCTTGTTGAGAGATTATTTCAAGCTCTTCTGTGAGATCCCCTACAATTTTTCAGGAGTCCAACTTCTAAAATTTATTTACTAAAACTTTCGTGCTTTCTCAATGAATAATAAATCAATAATAACAAACTTTTCCCAACTGCTTAATAATAAGGACAGTGAAATACATTAATTATTAATGTCACTTCTGCATTTCCCGATCTAGCATCGTTCCATTTAGCTGTGGTGGGTAAATGGATAAATGGATGATCTTCACCAGTCTGTGTCCTACCTGGCAGTTTTACCTGTGCTGAGCCTGAGACTCCACAGTACAGCCAGTGTCAGCAAAGTCATTTGATGCTGGAATCAGTGTCAATGGGAATGTTTAGGTTTTTAGCAGAAGATTTTAACAAGTCCATACCAAGTGCCCATGCCAAATTTCACAGCAACCATAGAAAAACTTCCTGACAACAGCAAGGGCATTTTAATGATCTTTAAAAAGTGGAAATAAGGCAAAATTCATAAATTCTATAAGGAACAGGAAGGGCTCTGGAGAAGGGAGCAGAAAAATGGAACATCTTTGTTACTACATCTTCTACATCTGTGTTCCCAAGCTGTCCAGTGCCAAGAAAACAGATATGTGCAAGGATGCAGTTTAGTACAGAGATCTTAATGTCCACACTATACACATTTTAAAAGACAATACTCTGAGCTATCTCTAGTCTGTAGTATGGCTTTATGGAAGGGCTTTGGATCACATCCATTGCTCTAATTTCATCCAAATAATATCAGTTTGCATGCTTTGAAACTGCTCTGTGATATGAAGAAGTACATTGAGTGGAAGCATTGAGTTCCTCACCTAAAAATTGCAGTCGTTGCTTGAACTACTGTAGATACATCCCCGTGGAATAAAACAAACCACAATTGTTCAAGTGCAAATTTGAAATTCCCGTTCCTGTTGAGAGGTAAGTTTGGTTACAAAACCCTTACTGGGTTAATAATTTATCAATTCACATTCTCAGTCCTGGTAAGTTGCAGTAGCTGTACTGAATTCAATAAAGTTACCTGATTTACATTCACTGAGGATCTAATCCATGGACAGTCACTAAAGATATTTAACTGGGAAACTAAACCATGATTTAATGACAGGGTGGGGTTTTTTTTTCAAATTGATTGCCAATATCAATGCTAATTAGATGATTCATTTTTTTTCTTAGAATTTTAAAGTGCTATGAAAGGCTCAGCCATTTTTACTTCAGTAGATTTAGAGACATTTATTAATATCATCAACATATCCTTTATATTTTATAATAATGTAGCCTCATGATATAAAGACCTGTGAATTGAAACCAATTTTTCAAAAGAATTGTCATGCATCTAACGTAATCCAACTGTAATAACAGCAGTATGAGGCTTATATTTTCAAAATTATGTGTACAGACAGATTCCATTAACATTAATGGCAGTTACAAGGCTAAGGATCAAATTTTTCCTGAGTTAATCCTCTAACTCCCACTGATTTTAGGTATCTTAGATTACGGAATAATTTTTAAAGGCCTTCAGCTCCTAAATTTTAAATATATCCAGCTCAGACTGAATTGTTATCAGTCCAATGATTGTGTTTATTGGCACAGTTTTGATCTGTAGCTGGATACTGATTATACTTCTGCATGCAATATGCAAGATGCTCCTTTGAAGGTTTAATTGTAAATGCATTTTGTGCAGTGGAAGTACACCATTTAGAGGTCATTTTCTAGTGTTTGGAAAAAGAGGAAAACTAACAGTTGAAGTGAAATAAAAATGTCATTTATATGATGCGGTGTCAGATGTGGAGCTCAAATAATGTACAAAAGGTTCAGACTTAATTTTTCTGAAGCAGAAGAAATGAGAGGCATTTCATTTTTGTAGGTGAGAAGTGAAATGTTCCTCTCTGCTCACTGATAGAGGCGTGCTAAGGTGAATTTTAATTATGACTAAATTGTGGTATTACTCTTTCATACCCTGAACATCTGTTCCCTTCAGGAACAATGATTTATGCAGGCTATCACTGCAGACAGCTTGCTACAGCTTATGTCACGGTTAGTAGGAAGCTGGTGGTAGTATTTCAGAAAATACCAGCATCTAAGTGGAGACAGGCCAGTGTGTATTTTTAAGGTAGTAGAGAAAGGGGAGCATGATGTGTCTGTTTTCAATTTTGAAGCCGAATATTCGCTTTAACTTTTTTTTTTTCCTTTTTCCTTTCAGACCATCTGTCAGTGATGAAGAAAGTATCTTGGACAGAGAATGGCCTGGTTCTTCATAGTGGTGTCAGGCAAAAAAACCCCAAAACATGTCATTGTGAAGATTACTGAGAACACCTCTGTTAGAATATTAGTGTTTAAGAACTGTACAGAGCACAATAACTATGAGAATATTGCTTCACAAAATCAAATTGAAAAGCTAACCTTTGTTTATCAGCATGTTTGAGTCAATGATCTCGAAAGTACATTCATTGTTACTGCAGTTGCACTGCTTTTGTAAAGTTATAGGTTATGATTTAAGAAAAGCAGGAATCCCTTAAATTATAAAGCCTTGGAATTCAACAAGGCAGGGGTTGCCTGTATGTTCAGTTTATATAAGGGAAATTTCGCTTCCCTACTCCCTCTTTTCTGAAATCCTCTTGCTATTTAACCTGCTTGTCTTTGCCTTGTAGCCACTATGCTTCTTATGATGCCTATTTCTGTGTGCTAATTAATAGCATGTAATCTGAGCATTTATAGGCAAGGAAGATAATTTCTAAGATTACCTGAGGAGAGGGTTATATGTGTTATATGCACATATAGTCAATTTTAGCATGCAAATATAGTAAATTTTGATTTGGTTGGATAGTACAAATATTCAGTAGTTAAAATGCATGTCTTTAAAAAATATGACACTATAACCATATTCTGAAGTTCTTCTATGTACAAGACTTTTTTCCTATATAAAGCATTTTAACACTTTCTAGGCACTTCAGTAAGTTTTAGAAGAATTTACATGCTGTCTTTGTTTTCAGGCAAGTCTAGACGGCCAGTGTATTTGTTCCAAAACAAGTATGGCATACATGCTTTATACTACCTCCTGTCCATCATTATGCTGTTTGAAAGAAGTTTTAGAAAATAAATTTTATAAGTGCTTTTCAAACCTAGAGTGTATTAACAATATGGAATCCTTTGCAACAATTTCCACAACACATAAGGAATTTTGAATTTTGAATATTTGATATTAGTGTTCAGCCCCTTCTGAATGATATACTCCAGGTTTGGGGATTTTTTAAAGATTGTAGGACAATACAATCATTGTAGGTCCCCTCCAACTGAACTGTTCTGTTTATTCTATAGTTTTCACCCATTAAAATAATACCTAGAAGAACTATATAACTACATCTGGCACAGTTAATGGAAACATTTTTCTGTCAGTTTTCCGATGTTGCCTTTGATAAAGATCATCCCATATTTTTATAATATAAAATTAATTGTATTGCTGTCAATATTTGTGCTAATAGATATCAAGATATTGCATTCAAATGTGAATAATAACTCTTCAGCAGTAAATGTTCTTAGAACCTTTTGTCTAACTAGAACATTCACAATCCCTTCAGTATGATGAGGATAATCAAAACACACAGACCAAGCTTGTCTCTACACTGGGGCAAAAAAGTTCAGCAGTAATTTCTGAACGTCATATTAAAAAAACTATTAATCAATCTTTGGGTTTTTTTCATGGAGACATCTTGACCTACACTGATATCCATGATTCCTCATGGATATGTGGACTGCCTGTAAAGGCTGACTGGCCAGGGAGGTGTGGATGTCCTACAGCCACAGGGCAAAATGACTGAGACCAGTTTTGAGTGTATTCCAAATCAGTGTATTCAAGTGCTGGTGCTAAAAGGAGTCTCCACCACTTCTGCTCCATCATTCAGTGACCCACACAGGGAAGATGATCTATGCCAAAAATAAACCAGCTGAGGTCATCAATTTTAATCTGGAATAGATTCTGGAGGCTGATCTACTGCACACAGCACAAGAAAAGAGGTTTGGAAAGAAACAAATGAGTCTGCAAGACAAAAAGTTCTGGGAAAATTGCAGCATGTACGTACTGGTTTGTGAGAGGAAGGAGATCTGGGGGCAAAGGGAGAGTTCTGTGTTTATATGCAAGTCAAGACGTGCTGGTTTGGGCTGGGGTAGAGTTAATTTTCTTTCCAGTGGCTGCTGTCTGGCTGTTTGGATTTGTGCTGAACACAGGGCTGATAACTCAGAGATGTTTTTGTTGTTGCTGAGCAGGGCTTGCACAGAGCCAAGGCCTTCTCTGTTTTTTATTAACTATGCTGGTGAGGGAGCTGGGGGTGCCTGGGAGGGGACACAGGCAGGACAGGTGACCCCAGCTGACCAAAGGGAGAGTCCAGACCATGTGATGCCATGGTCAGTGTATGAATTGGGGAAAGAAGGAGGAAAGAGGGATATTGGGGTGGTGGTGTTTGTCTTCCCAAGCCCCCATTACCTGTGATGGGGCCCTGCTCTCCTGGAGAAGGCTGAACTCCTGCCTGCCCTTGGGAAGCAGTGAATTAATTCCATTTTTTCCTTTCCTTCTGTGTGTGTGGCTTTTACTTTCCCTATTAATCTGTCCTTATCTCAACCCATGAATCTTCTGGCTTCAACCCTTTCCATTTTCTCCTTTGTTCCACTGCTGGGGTCCAGTGAGCAGCCACCTGGGGCTGGGTTGTTGGCTGGGGTTAAACCACAACAAAAAGTCAGCACATCTAAAATAAACTGCAAATTTGTGTTAGAGATATTAATGCAACTGTAAGTAAAAAACAGAAATATTTTTAATTTTTCCAAACAGCATTTCATCCAGTCAAGCTATTTAAAAAGAAAAGTTATTTCTTGCCAGTAAATTAAAAACAAAGCCAAAATGCTATAAGAGTCATGATACTGTATCAGACTGGACTTTCACATAGTCCAATATCCTGTCTTGAAGTGGGTGTCTAATGAAAAGTGGGAGAATAAAGGCAGCATATGGTGCATATGTTGATAATTTTCTACCACACTGCCCTAATCTGGAACAACACCAGTTATGGTGCAGTCAAATCACCAATATATCAAAAGCAGAGCATTTTCTTTCCCCTTTAGTACAAATATTATTTGTTATTTGAGACATTATTCCTTCCCTTGGCAGTGTCATTGACCTAGCATGATTTAAAAGAAACCTCTAAAACATGGGGGGTTTCAATGTATAATAAGCAAATTCTCAGCAGATTGTTGCTACTGTGTGAGAAATGTGTTCATTTCTCTGTCATTGGTAAATATTTCTTTTCAGACTTTTACCTAGTCATGGAAAAGTGGGCCAGCTATGCAGAGGTGTGTGAATCCATCCAGTCTGGTGGTAGCTTGGCAGGGAAGCCTGAGGCACAACTGAGGGATGTTTGGTTCTCTGTGTTCTGAAACCCTGAAAAGAGGGATGACTTTCTCACTTCACTTCTGCTAGATTTGTTTCACTGAAGGAATGGGGAAAAGCCACACTGAACAATTGCTCTCTCTGTTTCAGTTCTCCAAAAAGCAGATTTACCAGGCTGTACAACCGTCACAGCTTTCCTCCTCTCTCTAATTAGTCAACTCCTCATCCACCACGCAGCAATCAGTATACTGATCTATAGCAAAGAGGATTCAGAATTAATTGAAAGAATGTGCATGTTGAAAATACCTATCCTTATGCAATTAAAACTGAATGTTAAGTGTGTTAACAAAATTTGAAAGAAGAGACAAGATACATAGTGATTCTTTTTCTTATTAGTTTTATATTTGAAAATAAGTGCATAAAACAGTTTTTGTCTCACCAAAGTCCAGAAACAGTCTAGAATACTGTTCAGTTTAAACTTGAACCTGATTCTCTCAAATCTATTTTAGATAATCATTTTCAGTTGGGAACTGCTGAGAAAAGTAAGGAAACTTTACTTGTAAAGGATTGGGAAGTACAACTGCAGGAGGACCTTAACCCCATTGTCAGAAATTGTAATGTGCTTGCATGTTTTCCTATCTTCTATTCTCTCTTGCAAAGAAAGGGATTTTGAGTTAAAGCTGGGTCAGAAGCATGGCATTTGGGCCTAAATACGGCAAATATGTGCAGAAATGGGAAAATGGAGGGGAATATATGGACTTTTAGCTTAGGTGATATGCAGCACCTTCAAAAGAGCTCCATGATTTTGAGTGTTAGAACTACATTGAAGTTACTGTAACTACAGGTAAAATTGAAAAAAAATGTAAAAAGAAAAAAAAAAAAGAAACCCACAAAATTTAATTGATGATGTAGTCTCTTTGTCTTTTTATAAATTGGATCTCTTTGGACAGGCAGACTCTCTCAAGTTTGGTGTGCAGTGTCAGTTGGAGAATATGTTCTGCTGATTCAGGAGATGCATTTTTCACAGCTGAACATGTCTTATTGCAGTTGAATGTGAGATTTTTGAAACAAGATGCATTTATTTTTAAATCTACAAGATTTGTAAAATTTTTCTTCTCTGTGTTGTCTATGAGAACCTTGGAAAACACAACTTAGGATTCAAGCCTGGCAGCTTCAGGCCTGCCTGGCCTGGTACAGGAGTGATGGCTGAATTACATCATTAGTATTTTCCTCTTGCCTCTTCTTTTCAACAGCTCCGTGAACAATGAATTCCTCCTGGTCAAAGTATTGCCATTTCTGTCATCAAAAAGTAACTTGTACACTATCTTTCTTGGACTTTCTTTCAAAGAATGACAGGTAATTTCAGCAGCATCACTTCAGTGACAGTTTCTGCTTTAATCACAGAACTCCTATAGTGATGATTCATCTCCTTCATAATTTTGCATTGCCTGAATAATATTGCACAATATAAAACAGCTATTGTATATATTGTCAAGTATTTTGATTTCTGTACAAGCTGGAGGGAAGTAAGCCAAATATTCAATAATCAATTATTTCAAAGTAAGTGTAGCAAGAAAATAGTATTTAAAAGAATGCTATCATGAAATGCAAGTTTTAAATTGACTGAGCTATATGACTTTATGTTGCTCAAACTGAAAACCTGGTACAGCATAAAATCTCAGTGATGGGATGATTCTCTCTGAAACAATAGCTGTAATGCATGACTAGGAAAAATCAGAACAATGTGGGCATGAACAGTAAACATAATTTAGAATTTCACTGTGGGCACAAGAAATGGCTTGTGGTGTTCCCTGTTGTGATGGTATACAAGGGCCATTCTTATGTTGGGGGTGTGTTATTCTAAAGTTTTCTGAAGGTGAGTTTCTATCTTTTTTGGCAGACTTAAAAGTTAAAAATCACTTTTTATCAAAAGCTATGAGGATTAAATATTTAAACTAGTAAGAATCAATGCATTTGGATGTTTAATGGGAATCAGAAGTTAAATTAAGCAATTGTGACCTTCCTAGAGTTCAGCATGTAATTTTATTCAAAGCAGGCATTCTCTAGTCAAAATACACTGCCAGAATAAAAACAGCAGGGAAAAGCAAGCCCCCCTCTCTCTGCAGAACCCAGTGTAATTCCAGTGTAGGCCACACACTTCCCACTGATAGGGAGTCCCTTGCTGAAGTCACAGAGTAAGTTCTAAGACATTTCTGCATTATACTGAATTTCTACCATGATCATCTATGGTCAGTGACTACACACAAAAATTTAGCACAACATAGTCATCCTTATGTGTGGCTAAACAATTAGATTTGGTAGCAGTTTTATTTTTATGTCTTACTTATAAAGACTTTGAAGAAGATTTTTCTGCTGCATGTATGTGTACAGCATCTGACATTTAGATTTATTTTTCACAAGCATTTAGATTTTTCTTTTTAGTTCATATTATTTCATTTTGTAAAGGACAAAACATTTTGCCAGACCTGCAATTACCTTCACACAGCCCCCTCCCCCAGATGACTTAGAATATGCAATTTCTTGCATATCTAATAAATTTGCATATAAAGAATGCTGAACTTGAAAATGTGTAGAGTCATTGCTGGAAATCAAATGATCAATAACTGTACATTCTGCATTTCTGCATTTTATGTAAAGAATAGATTGCTTTGCCAAGGCATTTGTTCTCTTAGTGGTAAATGTTTTCTTTGTAGGTCATTAGGGCTTATTCTAAGTTTTTTTGATTTTCTTGAGGTTGTTAAAGAACTAGGTTTTAATTATTTGCTGTAACAACTTCCTTTTTAAAATTTTTCAGTTGATTGCACACTGAGGATGAACATTACTTCTCCTGTGAGATACTAATTCAGGGTAGGTGGGAAAAAATTGGCATTATCATTATTAAGTGGTAAAGTAACATTTGTAGGACAGGTTCTGTTTACTACATTGAGTGAATCCAGACTTTTTTTTAATAATTTGCGTGTGTTGGTGCCCTTAATTTAAACTAAAGATGAAAAATACTCAGTAAATAAGCTTGTGATTAAAGCTATTGCTTTATGTTATTCTAGCATTTTAATATTTGCAGTTTTAATCCATTTTCAGAAATTGTCTTTTGTAGGTACTGCTTTAGTATGAAAGCTTTTTCTTACAGTTTTAATGGAATAAAATGGAGTTTCTCTCTTCCACCCTTGTATATGTTCTATAAGTAAGATATCATTCCAACTCTGTTTAAGAAGGCTAGAAATTGTTTCTCTGAGCTTTCCTTAATGGTTATTTTAAGCAAATACCTATAGCCTTGTACTACAAACCTAATTTAAAAATATATCCCTGTGACTGCTTTTCCCCTTATTCATGAATTCTTTCTTTTTGACACCAAAGATTTTAGATAAATAAATTCAAGATTTTCAGACTTTAGAACTGCCTGTGTCTGTACATAATCCTCCTGTCATGAGAGAAATATATGTGGAAGATGTAGCACTTGTAAATCAGTAAAAGGAGTCTTATATTCTCTAGGTTTTGCACCTCAAGAAGTGTCTTTGTAAGCAGTCTGCTTTTTTCTCATCTAGTCCTAGCCACTTTCAGAGAAGCAAAGCAGATTTCAGTTCAGCTATGAGTAGAGTTTTCCAAGGCTTTTTACCTCTCCTCACAAGCCAGATAACATTCCCTGGCCACACATTAGGAAGAGAGCTGGCTGTCTTAACTATGTGCATTTTCTTGCTATTTAAGAGTTTACAGCTACTTTCAGATCAAAGATATTAAATTAATATGTTCTTGGTTATTAAAAGAAATGTAGGGAATGCTCATTAAAATATTTATAATCAGAAAAGCACAACATCCTCAGCTAAATATTCCCCCAAATTGTCTGAGGAGAGATGGGACTGTCAGTATTGTTGCAAAAAGAACCCATTGGTATATTCATTGCCTTCCTACTCCATGTCATGAAAATATTTCTCTCTTCAAAGTAATTTTCAATTTATGTATTATGTACACAATATTTTTATTTTTATAGCAAACGTGTACTGTTAGGCTGCATTATCACATATTTAATACTTTATAATAGAAAGATTATACATGTTTTCATTAAAATTGAATACTTAAATAAAATGAAATGCTCCACACTTAGTTCTACTCACCTGTAAAATTATCCATTGGAAAGCACATCTGAATCTATTAAATTTATTTGTCACACTGCATGTACCTACCTTATACTGCTTAGTGTAAAAAACACATTCTGAACAGGAAAAACAAAAAAATAAGTTTGAATTAATCTGGCCAGTATGTAGCTGGTGGCACCATGGGTTGTAACCAGCAGAGCACTGAAACTGCACTAAGATTTGTAGTGCACCTTTCCTTGACTCGGTAAATTAAAATACAAAAAAATGTCATGACATGAGGCTTTCCTCCTCCTGCCTGGCAGTTCATGTATCTGGTTAAACGAACACCACCTCAGCTTTTCAGTAATTTTTTAGAATAGTATCTGGAGTTGCTTCTTTTAAAATCTGAATATATCCCTTCATAGGCAGCTTGGTTTTTTTAGTTCACTAGGTGTGATTCTTTTGCCTGATTGAAATTCATATACATGAGGTCAGAGTCATGAAGATTAATTTTCCCCAGTAGTTTTTACTTAAGTTAAACTTGTATTGAACTAGGCAATATGTATTGTTCTTGTACCTCTTAAGGAACTTCTGCATATTAGAATAAATGCTGGAGAAAGAATGCATAAATAGCTAGACAGGGCTCCCATAAAGTTCAACAAAGGGAAATGCCAAGGCCTTCAGTTGGGCAGCCATAATCCAATCCACAGGTACAGGCTGGGGTGGCAGGGAATAAGGAACATGCATCCTGATTTTTCCCAGTAGAATTCAATGAGTGGAAAAATGATGGACAAAAACTGAAGTGTGGAAAATTCTACTTCAGCATAAGAGAAAAAGAGTGTACTGTGAGTTGCTCAAACACTGAAGAGTTTGTCCAAAGATGTTTTGGGATGCTTAAATACGCTGCAGAAAACCTTGGCCAATGTGCTCTTGCTTGACCCTTCTTGGAGCAGGGATTTGGATTTCAGAAAAACCTCTGGAAATCTCTCCCAACCTCAGGCATTCTGTGACCCTGTGAAGTCACCAGGTGAGCTGCAGTAAGGTATCAGAACTACCTGTTTTCAAGAACTCTAAGCATACTGCAGCTGAGAAAGCCTTCCCAGCCTCTCATTGCCTGGCTGCTGTAATTGCATCTGTACAGATTTCTGTTCAGCACTGAATGTTTTGAAAACAGAGATGAGCATCTGGAGGTTGGTCAGCATTTAAAAAAGGAAATACCCAGGAAAATTATTAGTTTTTTATAAAAGACTTTATAGACTTGATAAATACCCTGCAGTTGTGGCACAGCTCCTTGCATAAGTGTGGGAAAACTTCCCAATAGCAATTACAAGCCAAAAAAGTTATCAGAAGTCCAAATAGTTAAAAAAAGAGGCTGATTTAATACTTAGATATAAAAATCTGGCCTCAGCAAGGTTCTGACATAAAGGCAGAAGGAGAAAAGAGGAAAAAGATGGGATGTTTTCAAAGTGAGATTGAAAAATGCATCTTCTTCATTTATGATGGCCTCCTCTGTTTTTCCAACATTTCATGGGTTGAAGCCTCCCAAAATCTCTTAATGTGCATGGACTAAATTGCACTAAATTGGACACAAAGATTGTGCATGGACTAGATTGCTATAGACTTGTGCTGTGCTTACATTCATCAAGAGGAATATTAAACAAAGGCAGTGGAGAATTTTGTGTGCCCCAGATTGGATTAAATGAAACTAAACTGTTGTATCTCTCTGTCTTAATGAAGTTATAATCACAAATATACACAGTTGTACACACATAGTAACTCATTTCTGCTGCACTTCCATTTAATTCCCTTCCATTTCTCTCTTTAATCCCAAATGAGGAGCTAAAGTAGCCTGTTGTTACTCCATACTTCTCTTTTGGTCTGAAATTTGTCCAGATTTCAGTTTTGTCTCTGAACTTCAATGCAAGAGCAGATAGAAAGCCTAGATATAAGTTTCACATGACCAGAGTCATTCATTCATTCCAAGCTGAACATTCACATGGAATTAAATCCCTTCTATAGATTGTTATAAAACAGGGAAACACATTGTTGTGTTTTATTCTGAGCTGCTGGAATTTACCTAGAGGAGCTGAGGCAGCACAGTGAGCCTAGGAAGGCACAAACAGAGCAGTTGGAGCATCACAAGCAGCAAGTTTGACATTTATTACCTTTCTTGTTCTGTGGAGATACTGTATGTGATTCCTTTCCTGCAGGCCATCACAAGTTGTCACTTCTGGTTGCTGTTGGCTTGGATTTGCTGTGGTCCCACACACTGCTGTTTGCAAAGTCACAAGCTGTGTTGCAATGTCTGGAAATGTGTGTCATTCCTGCACATGAAAGGACTGAGGAGTAAAAATTAAGGCTGTGGAGGAGCTCTCTTTTTCTGCCTGGAAAAATAAGTTTCTACAAAATATGAGACTGTAATTCTTTCTACTGAGTAAGGTTTTGCTGAGTTCTTTTAGCCTGAGTTCTGCAAATGACAGTGTTTAGGTAGCATCATTAATTAGCAGGACAGTCATTTCAGTCCAAGCTTTTTTTAACTTTTACACAGCAAGTTACTTAAATCGATTAATTTTCTACTGACCTGTTATAAACTATTCTAGTTGTTTTTTTGTTTTTTTAAAAAAAGTGCAGGGTGGTAGAAGTGAAGAAAGAGGCATAAAGTGTATTGGAAAACTACCAAATGTCCCCTGCAAATGGACCCTATTCAGAATCAGTAAGCGTATGATGAGTGAAGTGGTTTTGAATATCGCCTTTAGATTCCATGCTGTTACAAGGCCAGCCCCGAACATGGCAACTCTTATTTCCACACACAGTACCTCTTCACTCTCAATTTAACCCAAAAATCTGATGAACCCATTACTCCATACTTGATTTCATGGAACAAGGAGTAGATATAGTTACAAATGATCAATCACAAGCCGTGAACCAAAGCAGCAAGGCATTAACAATTCACACCATTTCGGTCCACTTGCTCAAGCAGAAGATGTGCCAGCATATTTAATGCACAGCTACTTCGTTCAGTTCAAGAGAGACATGACTCATGCTCATTTTAGGAACTGAGGAGACTTCATAGGTTTTCATGCCTACCAACCACCGAGGGTTAGAGTTAGTACTTCTAAACAATTAACACAACCAGGTGTTCAGCAAAGGGCACAGCAATGGACAAGGTTTTAAAACAGATTTTGCTCAGGTAAAAAACAAACAGAAGGATGACCAGAGGAGTGGTTCCCACAAAAAAAAAGCCAAGTTGTGTTGTATGAATTTGTAGTGTACAATCAACATCTTGTTCAGCAGAATTGTAACACTGCAGACCCCACAGGCATATGCCGTCAATTTAATGGGATCACTGGAAAAGCGAAGCAGCTGTGAAAGATTGCTTTAAGTACAGCAATCGTGTACTTGTCATTCTGTTCAATGGTGGAAAAATCCAAATTCGGATAGGCATCAGTATTTAAGAAAATGACTGCTAAAGCATCTCTCATAAGTACCTTGGGGACAATAGGATTTGACATACAGCATATAAACAAAAGTACACAGCAGCTGTTAGATTAGTTTCTGTTTGAGTAAAAACACCCTGACGTAATTTAAGCAACAGAAGAAAATGCATGCTCTCCATCATTCAGTTTCCCTATACAAATTACAATTTTGGACAATGTATGCCAGTTGCCCTAGACAAGAACTGCATCACGGTTGCCAAAAATTAGAAACGTGGAGCACTGTGAGCACCAGCTCAATATTATGCCCTATATACAGTGTACAGGACATATTGAAAGTACCAAAGAACCTTCAGGAAAAAAGCCTTGTCACTAGAAAGCCCGAAAAGAATTTCTAATATTTTGGTCATATTGAAAGATCTTTGTTTGCCCTAATGGAAAAAGATCATGATGATTTATTTCTGGTTGTTCCAATACTGTTATTTGCTTAAAATATATATATTTTAGCCATTTGGTACCTTACTTGCTAAGAGAAATTGATGGACAAAAACAGTCAGCATAATATAATAAATAATGATTGTAAGAAATAGTATCATAAAAATGATGTCTATGCTTCAATAAGGTCATGTATCTAAGTAAGAAGAAAGTTAACAAGTTGAATTTTGGGGGGGTTGCTTTTTAGTATTTTAAAGTCCGCTGGTGAAGATTGCAAGCTGACAGAGGGTCATTTTCCCATTCCTTTACAAATATTCAGCTTACTTTTTATGGATACTCTACTGGATTTCATACTTTCTGTCACTCAGTTTGAGAAACATTACTCTTATAATTTTGAGCAAGTTTAAAGACAAGACAAATTTAAGAAATCAAGATTTTTCTCTTCTGTTTGCAACAGTGGAACCATGCTATTTTCTCCATCAATTTAAGATCCCTGGGTTTTGTTTTAGGGAAAATCTCACATCTCTTTTCTTCACAGGAGTGTAAAATTACACTGTAAAACAATTATTTTCTTCAAGGAAATTCAATGTTTGTCATGTGATTTAGTAAAAAAAAAATCAATAAGGGGGAGAATAAAAACAGTAAAAGTATATTTACACTGTTGAGCTTAGCTCAGGAACAAAATTCCTTTGGTACTCTCCTTTTATCCATTTCTGACTCTCTTGCAGATGTGACCACTGCAATGGGAAAAATTACCCATTAAAAAAAAAAAAAGAAAAAAAAAGCAGTTCAGTTCTAATGCAGTATTTTAAATTCTGCATAAAAGTTGTAAAGAAAAGGGATTTTGCCTATAATTTGAAGTGTTTTCCGCTACGTAAGACTACCTGCCTTTTCTCTCTAACCTCCTGAAAGACACATCACGAGGAGCTGTTCCTGAAATGCTCCTCAGCCCATACACTTTCCTGCAAGGGTTAGATTTACCTGCTTTGGCTGTGGTCAATGCTGTTATTGACCTCCCTCAAAGCTCAGGGTTTGCAATGTTTGATCAGCTGTAATGGACTGTGGAACACATCACAATTTGCAAATATTTTGGACATGTTGCCTGCGTGTTCTTTTCACCTTGCTTTGCAGATTGTTTTGCATAAAACCACAATACCAAAGCACTCCTGTGGAGCTGGGAGATATTTTGTGAAGTCATTGCTGATAGTCTGTTACAGCATCCCTCTTGTTAGAGAGTAGAAATGAGCCCAGACACAGACTCCTTGCTTATCACAGCATGAAAAGGGCCCTGCTTTATTCCTCTTTACAGCTCATCCACCCTGACCCCAACCATTCCCTGACTCTGGCTGCAGCAGCTCCTGCTGCAGGTTTCCCTTGCAGCCTCTCACTGCTGGTTATTCCCTGCTGACCTCTGCCTGCAGGGATCAGTGTGCAGACTGTGACTGCAGCTTTTACCCAGCCAGACTGTGACTGCAGCCCCACACTGACCTCACAGCAGGGATTCTCTCCCCAGGATCCTTCTTCTTCATGATCCTCTCGTCCCCTCTCCCTCAAGGTTCCTCCTCCTCCATAATTCCCCTCCCCAGCCAACCCACCCCCTTTTATCACACTGATCTTTATTGGAACAAAGCTGTGACTAATCAGGGGTGAGGTCACCAGTGTTCCCTTCTCCTACAAGACTCGTTCAGTTTTTAAAAGGTGTTAGTTCAGACTAATACCCTCTTTGTTTTAGGTAAGTCTCCAAAATGCATGCAAGTCTAGAAGTAGGTAGTTGCTCCTTGGAAACTATTCTTGCATACCTACATCAGTTCCAAATAAGAACAACATAAATATTCCTAAACTAGGGAGAAATTTTGAACAACTGTGATTATATATATATATATGTGTATATATATATTTAATCTCAAGGGCTTTTTATCTTGAGTATCTTCTGGAATCGCCACACAGAATAAAGTTATGGAATATTTCAGAGGAAGTATTCTCCTCTGAAGTGACTACTCTGGTGTTCTACCTTTATTCCATCAACCTTCTAGGCACATATTTTCATACTTTAGTGAGTCCTTAATAACTTAATACCATTGATATTTTAATTATTATAAAGGAGGTCAAAAGAATGGGGGGATGGGGAAAAGAAAAAATACAAAAACTTTGAGACTATAAATTCAGAAACAATAAGGTTGAGCGTAGAATGAAGTAAATACCTATATGGATAAAGTCAGTTGATGTTTATGGAAATGGTTATTGCTTATAAAAAACTTGGTGGATCTGATACTCGGTGTTGCTGAGTAATTTGGGTGCTAGGTGTGTCAATCTTTAAATTCTAGCTACCCCAGCAGATCTTGGAACTCTCTCTCTCTGGTCCTGAAGGTCACTACCTTCAGAGAAAGTGGATCGATACTGCTGCATTATACTGATGTTAAAATTATTTGTGGTAAAAAAAAAAGTGATAAAACCAAATTATTTTAAGTATTATAACTGCTGTTTCAAATGTAACATTTGATGCCAGTATACAAACATTTTTCCACAGCCTATGCTTCAGTCTGCGCACACACTCAGAAAATCAGCACTACTTGTCTTGATCTTCATTTCTGTCAAGTTTATCCTAGGGTAACTAAGTTAAAAAGCATTGAATAGAAACTATATTCACTTCAATAATTTGTAAACCTTCCAAAGACATCACTGGGATCAGATTTTCATCCTTTTATTTTGTTTGAACTAAGTAAGACTATAACCACTCCTCATCACATAGTATCACATAACATGAAACATAGACTTAATTCTGATGCTGCTCACTGAATTAAATTCACCTCTACCAGTGTTCCTGACTAAATCTCAATCATTTTCTCACCTCATCTACTTAATTTAATGTCTGACTCCCATGATAAGAAGGGCATTATTAGAATAGTCTGGAAAACTATTAATTCATGTATTGTCAACTTGAGATAATTTTTGCTTATGTTCAATTGCATGGCCATATCCTGAGAAATCAGGTTTTAAAAGTAAATATCTAGTGGTCTGTTGTATGTGTTCTGGTTTGAGATCTTGGCTTTGATGATGTATTTTCAAAAACTCTTGCAGTATTACTGTTTAGGATAATCATAATAGTAGGTTAATATGCATATTAACTTTTTCAGTGAATCTTCCATCTTATTTTGTGAAGTCTGGTTTGCCTTTAAATAAAAGAGAAGTGTACTATACGGAAGCTCTCAGGAGTGTTTATGTGAGAATACATACAATTACTGGCTAGATGATCAAATTTTATCATGAAATTGTGGAAGTCAGAAGACCTAGACTTAAACATGATTTTTAAAGAAGTAATGCCTTTGACAAAAATAAGCACAGTTTCACTTAACCATGTGCTTAAATAATTCCTAAAATACACTGACTTTAGCAGAGGCAAAATACTGTCTGTTGCATAACTCCCTATTTATTTATCCTTGAAGATAGATTTCACCATATGAGATGCTCTTCCTTTGTCTGTCTGAACGGCTCCAGTTCTTAAACAACTTGCATATGAAAGTTTCTTAACTGAGACCTTGGTTCAGACTTTGTTCTCACAGCTGAGTGAACAGCTATTGAGGCTTAATATCTGCCATGACCAAATGCAACACGTCTCCTGTTCTAACAAAATACAGAAAGTGTAATTCACCTCCCCTGGTGTTTTCTCTGACAAAATCTGCAGTTCTCTGTCAGTCTTTATTTACCTAGGAAATCCACCATTTATACTGATATAGCTAATGTGAATCTTTATGACCACAGGCTGACTAGATGGGGAAAATATGCATATAGGGTTTTTTTTTGCATTTTTCAAAGGGGTGCTTTATATGGATTTATTTAATTTTATTTTATATCATATTGCTTGTAAAACCAGATTTTGGTGTTTCCCCTTCCCTTCCCTTCCCTTCCCTTCCCTTCCCTTCCCTTCCCTTCCCTTCCCTTCCCTT
>VXBR01001724.1:1369338-1400465 GCA_013400215.1 Cisticola juncidis | reverse complement strand
GCTGCCCTGCCCTGCCCTGCCCTGCCCTGCCCTGCCCTGCCCTGCCCTGCCCTGTCATGTTACTTAATATTATTTTATTTTGTTGTAAAAGAAAAGCCCATGTATTTTACACAGAAATGTGAGCAGAGCATGTGCACCTTGGTAATGCCTGAAGCCAAAATAGTAATTCCTTATTTATCTCTCATATTGCCATTAGGTCCCTTTGAGAGGATCCTTGCAACCTTTGCAGTGATTTGAAATTTAAGAACAGCAAGAAAAAGATCTCATTGCGAGCATTGCCATGAATCAATTTTATTTCTCTTTTCAATTGACCTTTCTCTTTATTGACCAGCTACACTGAGCAGTTTTATTTGTTAGAAGTTGGTTTTTAGGTGGTGGCAGTGAGAAGGTTATACTAAAACAGCTTATGAGAGCGTTGACTCCATTTTATGAACGTTACCCTTTATAATATTGTGGGTGTATGTCAGCCCCTCAACAGGAAACTGTGCACAGAAAAAACATGGATCTTGCAATTTTATCAGGACAATGCAAGAGGGTTTCAGCAAGGTTGGTTCCAACTCATCTGTGATAAATGAGAAGATAAGGCAATCAGTGCACACCACGACACGCCGTGCAGCTAGTTAGGCACACTTCAGAGCTACTCAGGTGTGCTCACGGCGCTTAGGAGCCTTTCATGGGGGTGTCTCCATATAAATACATCCTTCATGGGGGCCACTAGAAATGCAGGAGTTGCTTTTCCAAGACTTAACCCAGGTCAGATATAAATAATAGATATTAAGAGTTAGTTCTGATGTTGAGGCTGTGTTAGAGGCTGTGTATTTCAGTTGGGTCAAAAGAATGCATTTTCTTTTGGTTGTTTGGTGGGTTTTTTCCCCTTTTTCTTCTTTTCTTTTCATAGCTCTTCTGCTTGACAGATGCCTGCAAAATGTCATCACACCTTTGTATGGACCTGTTTGGGTCTTTAAGAGAGAAGGTTTCAGCCTCTCAGGAGCAAAATCCAAGGAGTTCTATTGGCCCTGCACCAACGATTGCAAAGCCTTGCAAACAGGTGAGTTGTCCCACTCTTTAAAAGTCTGCTTGTCTATTTTTATTTTCAAATGTACTGATTGAGTGAAACCAACTGTTGGCACTGTGTCACAAAGAAGTGTGGCACACACGGGAGAAGCTGCAGTGCCTGTTAGGAGAACGAAATGCTTGTCCTGTAATTGAGCCCACAACGGAGGAGTTAATTGTGTCTCTGGTGCTGTGGGGTGTCATGTGTTGCATTGTTCCTTGTGTGGAAATTCTCTAAAGCCATCAGTTCTCACTGCTGTTCTGCACAGGCAGCTTTTAATCGTTTCCTGCAGAACTAACTTAAATAATAGTTTAGTTGAACATCCTATAAATAAATAAATAAAGCAACTTTAAGTACAGTTGGCATGGTGTCATGGAAAATTAAATAAATGTATCATATTTTAAAACATCATTATTTTAATTTCTATACATGTGCTGTCAAATAATGTGCATTTTTAATTTGAAAAAGCAGTGGAAAACAGATACTCAGTATCCTGTCTGACAGTTTGGGAGCAAAGAGGTATTTTTTATTACTTGAATTTTAGGAAATGTAAGTGAGAAAGCACTGATCTTGCTGAGCCTAGCAACATAATTTCATTTCTATGCTTAGGAATATACATATTGTTAAAGACTATGTGAGTACTTCACGAAAATAGGAGACATACAGGTTTTGAAGGCAAAGTATTGCCTAGAAATTAAACAGGCAGAGAGGAAGCTGAGCTTTAAAACTGCTGCTGGCCCCAGAGTTAAGGATGAGTGCGGCAGAGAGCAGCTCCAGGCTGGGGAGGAAGGGGGAGGAGAGGAGCAGGGGAGAGTCACTGTTTACACAGCACCTCCTGCTGTCAGATCCATCCGGAGAAACGAGAATTGACTCGGGAGAGACTGCTCCTCTCCAGAACTAACAGTGGTCAGCAAGAAGAAATCAAACTAAACAAAAACAAAAATGAGAGAGCATGTCAAAGAGAAACAAGCAGAGAAGAAAAAAAAGAAAAGCTTGTTTCAGAATGTTTCTGAGGCAGTTTAGTGATATATTAGAAGTGGGAAATATCTTTTACACATTTTGTTGATAATTCTACTCTTTTAAGATGACGTCGCCTGTCACAAAAGCCACAGAATGGGAATCCATTATTTTCCAGTGCCTTAAAACATAATATAAACTCTTAAATAAATACAAATATATATATAATCCATACAACTATTTAGCAGGTATAATGGCAATTAGTTGAACAAAACAGACAATAGAGTTTCTAAACAGAAATTCACATGAAAGTAATTTGTTGACTACATTTCTCTCTTTTCTGTAAAGAATATATAAAGACATCTCAGTAAATTAACTCACCCTAATATTCCTCTGGTGATTATCCATCAGTGTTCAGCAGGAAATTGAAAATGACAAAAAAAAATATAACAATTTAAGTAGATTTGAAATCTCTTCTGAAGACAAATGATTCTTTATAATGAAAGCCTTGCATATAGATATATGGTCATATAATCAGCTTGGACATTTGTAACTTTTAGGAGTACAGAATATGGGGATAAATGTCAGTACAGCTATGAGAGTCTACAAAAAACTTATGATTAAAATACTTAAATAAACATTTCAAACTGAACAAAGTGCTTAAATGAAAATTATACAGCACAAGGATGTTAAATGTTTTGTGCAGTTAACATGCCAAGATCTTGTGTTGAGTTATATTACTTTAAAGATAAAACACATAATTCAGTGTAAAGTGTCTCTGTGTTAATTTTCCAGCCATTTTCTAACTGAAGTTGTGCTAGTACTGAACATAAATGAAGTCATTCTAGTAACTGAAGGTTATTTCAGCTCTAAGTATAACAGTTCTTCTCACTGTTCTTACACTGCTTTGTTTATTTCGACCTTCTTGTCTGAATGACTGAACCAAGTTTGTTTTGTATCAGGCACGTTGTGATACAAGGTTAGAGGCACATTAATAACGAACCAAGGCATTCAGGGGAAATACTCTCACTTTGTCCTGTCGTGCTGAGGCCTGACAGTGCAGTGCTGTGGTCACTGCATTCAGAATTCACACCAGAACAACATCCAGCCGCTGCTTGACAATATTAAATAGTTTTGTTTGATTTCCATTTGTCTCTGTGCTATTTTGATGCCTGAATTATTTGTATTTACTTTGCCTTTTCACATAAATCGAAAGGGAAAACAAATTTTTAAAAAGTGATATTCTTTGATTCAGTATTTTTCTGCTAAGGCACTTTAGTCTGTCAACTGAAATCAAGTAGCACATACAACTAATAATATGCTAATATATGTACTTCTGTTAAACCCATATGGACTTCAGTCAAAAATGCATGTATTGAATTAAAAAAGTGTTGTCTTTATATCACTGTTGCTTCTTGCCCCAGAGAAGGGCATGGTGAGGAGCTTCTGCCCCTTTGCTGGAGTGTTTGTAGCCTTCCAGAGAGGACAGGCAGTGTTCTTCACAGTATTCCCTGAAATTAATTTAGGCAAAGTAAACCAGGTAAAACTGAGGGAATAGTTGAGCTTTACCAACTGGTTTTACTTTTTCTTTAAATCAGTGAGAAAGTAAAAAAAAAAAATGTATAAACACGATACCACAGAAATCCTGTATCTTTTACTTTCTAATTTCAATTGCATATGTACACAACGAGCTATAAGATTTCCTAAAATCTCAGCAAAGCTTAGATTGGCATTTTGAAGCCGTGAATTCTGGGACTGTGAAATGCAGTTTTCTCATACCAAAAAGAGAAAAAAATAAAATAAAAATTTAAATACCAGTCTGGTTAGAATTATTCTACTATTAATATTTCAGAGGTCAGTCTTGCCTTGCTGTTTTAATCATGCTGTGTAGGCGTCTGTTGGAATTTCTGGGATCCCCAAATATATTCAGGGGTTAAAATCACTTAATTTTATATACAATATATCCAGTTGGACAAAAGCATGTAAGATTTTATTTTTAACCTTTTTTTTTTTTCCTCTGTCAAGCCTCTATAATTTCCACTAAAAATAGTTTCAGGAAAAAAGCCTTGCCCAAACCAAGGCGAGTGAGCTGTGACACGTAACAATGGAGATGGCAGCGTGTGTGCTGGCTGGGGATGCAGTTAACACTTGCAGGGATGGGGGATGTCCAGCTCATTAGCATTCCTCCTCGGTAGTGGTGCTGTTGGTGGGGGTGTTGGAGGAGGAATGCCATTGTGCAGGGTCCCAGTGTTTGGGGACAAACACTGCTGCGGAGGGAACGTGTGAAAAGGCCACAGTACTGACAGTGAATGAGGAAGGCTGTGCTTTCTGTGTGCTTCAAGCAGGGAAGCTGTCATTCACAGGCCTAGCACAGCCAAACAGAGGCCAAAAGAGAGGGCTCAAATACCTTTTAAAATGATATTAATGATTTTTAAACGTTTTCTTCATTTAGAATTTCGCTGTCGGTGTGGGCTGTACTAAATAATATAAATTGTCAGGCAAACAGGTAAATAAAAGGGTATCTCCTTGCCACAGGGAAAATTTACTGTGGAAAATGCAGGTGTATAAGTATTTGAGAATCTCAAGTTCCTTTCAGTATTTAGGTGTTTCTGAGCATGGGTTACTTACAAGGGTTTAGCAAAATTTGAATGTGGTGTTTAACAAACGTAGCTGGCCCTGAGGTTTTACTCTGTGTGCTTTCATTTTTACTAGAGGGGTGTTCTACGTGGGGAAGAGGGGACTGAGCTGGGATGAGAAGTGACAGGAAACTGTGCTGAATGTTCATTAGCTTGATCTAGCAGAACTTACAGTAATAGTAATTAATCATTTGAACCACAGCAAATTACATTACATTAAAGTAATGGAGCTAGTATGCAAAATACCCACAAGAAAACAAAAGGGAATAAAATTATTGACTGATTCTATTATTCGCCATTTTGGCTATGGGAAAGCAAGCCTAAGTGCAGTTTCAAACTGAATACCCAACACTTTTTCTAAGCCATATGGATAAACAACATAATTCAGGAGGCTTTCCCCATTTTGCTATGCAGGTCCACAAAAATATAACTGATTTTAAAAAATTGAAATACTGCCAACACCGGAACAAAGGAAAAAAGAATGCCCATATTTCTTTTATTTTCTTGTGTTGTTCTTTTGAAACTGCTGACTCAAGTACTGGAGGCTGAATACCTCCATGAGACACAAACAAAAGCTTTGTTCCATAACTTTTTCTTTTGTACTTTATAAGAAACATATTTTTCATTACTTTTCAGTTGCTTTTTTTACAGATTGCAGTAATTAAATTGTTCAGTAAGAATTTTAATGACTTGTTTTCTTTTTCTCTCATATGAATAAAATACAAACTAACTTGTAGATATAATAATTTTTCAGGGGATTTGTCTGGCAGAAACTGATAAAATGATACACTTTTATAAAGTATTTTTAAACTCTATGTTTTTTTCTGTCATTTCTAGCCCATGCTTGTTTACAGAATTATCAGAAATTTATACCAAATGAACCCTATTTGTAATGCTGTTTTCAGAAAATTAGATTATATTGTGGCAAACTCAGCTCAATAATTATTAGATGTTATTTGAAGGAAACAAGAGCTTCATCAAAATACTTAAGATGATTTCTGATTCAACACAGTTTTGTATTTGTGTTTTTATGGGTTATGAAAGTATATATTAAAATAACTTGAGTTTCACAGCCTCTGTTCATCCCCCCTCCTTTTTTGTAGACTTAAATTATTTGTTTCCTCTTCCTTGAAGCTTCTATTTTTCTAATTTTATATGACATTGACTCATGCTGTTGAAGAGATGTTAAGTATCTTTATTTCCTTCTTTATAAGTTACAGAAAAAATAGATTTTTTTTGTCTGTTTGACCTGTATGGAGGCCACTCAAGAAATAATCCTGTGTTAAAGCGAACTTTGTGTAGAGCAAGATTCAGTATGAAAACTGTAATATTTCACCCTGGCTTCTTATTAAAATAATATAAAAACAGTGGTTTTGGTAATTTTGAAATTGAAATAGAAAACTGCCCTCTTGATAGTTCAGCTAAGTGATTCTTAGAATGTTGTACTGTTTATAGATTTGAGTGAGGCTTGAAATTTTTTCCCACAGCTGAGCTGCATTCTAGTTACCAGAAGTATTTTAAGAACCTTAAACTTGTGTCTTTTTCTAAGTGTCATGCCTTGAGCAGGCCTAACATCAGTTAAATGAAGTGAAAATTGCATTCTTGTCTTGATAGAGATGAAAATGGATTTCTGGTCATGAAATAGATGTAGTTGTCACTTTTTTAAAAAGGTGTCAGCAGTTTGCTTCAGCAAGTAAGGTGCCAATTCAGTATGACAGTAAACTTGTGATCTGAGCAATCAATAAAATGCTTCAATAACTTCTGCTTCATTACACTTATAATAAGAGGCTATAGATCTGTGGCACATAAAATGTTGATAAAGAGGCTATGTAGGGACTCAGTGTGACATTTTGTTTTAGTAATACAGTAAGTGCAATGTTGCCATCTAGAGTTTGTGCATAGGTAATTATTCTGAAAGCAAAAGCCCCAGTGAAAAAACAAACATCACTTAGTGGCATGTGTGTCTATCTGTATGGAATAGTTCATTTGCCTTGCCAAAAATTTGTGTAGGGCAGGGAAAGGAAGACAATTTCAATTATTTTTATGCTTTTTCATTGTGTTGTGTAAAAACACAATCCCCCCCATCCCGACCAAAGATTTAAATGCATGTAAGAAACAATTATCACTTAAATAGAGGAAATTGTTGCCAGCTACTAACAAAAATCATTGCAATGATTTGACACCCTTAAAGAGGATGAGGAAAACTTTGTAGTCACAGGGAGTTAGTGTTGTGATGCTCCACATTCTGACCAAGGATTTATGTATTATGAGACCATAAATGGCTCCTGCTGACTTTTCATAAACATACATTGCAGGGGAATTGTCTCTGAGCTATTTATCTTGTAAGAAAATTATTTTGATGCATTAAATAGAGGGGGTTTTACCCTGTTAATATGGGTGGCACCTGATGGATAGAACCTATAAAGAGTCATACTGGATTTTGAATAAACAAAACTTAATTGAGATCTAGAGAGGATTTTGCCTCCCAGGAAAATTATTGGAAATCCTAAATTCTTCTGAAAAGTATTTTTAAAATATGTAAATCTAACAGTTCTGTCTAGAAACATGAAGCATGAGCTTATCTAATTCAGTAAACTAAGTGATTGAGATTATTGAAGACTGGGTAATTAAAAACATCTTTGTGTAGACAATTCTAATGCGAGTAGCTGCACAGTTATAGCATGTTTATTAAGAGAGTGACTAAATAAATCTTTTCCTTTTTATAAGCATACTGCCTCTGGCTTTCCTTCTACTTTGGTATGTAATTTATAAACAATTTGTCTTCTGAGTATCAGAGCCTTATTGTAACCACGGTGGCTCCTCATGTGTCATTTCCTGATGAGCTGGTCTGCTAACACTGCCCTGTGCTTTATCATCAACATTTAATTGTTCATTTCTTCTGCACAGATAATAAACACAGGAGTGTAGATGGTGGCAATCTGTCTGAAATTGTGCTGAGGAGTTAAATGGATACTGTAAGGATGTAATTTCTGGATTGTTTTTCACCATGAACTTGCATTGTTTTTTCTTTCTCCCTGTTTGAACATCAATGTTTGCTAGAGACATATGGTTCATGCTAAAAAATTACATATTAGTCTAAAGAGCACAGATGGGAGATGATACTCTTTTGCAAATTAGAAATTAAGTGACCGTTTGGGACTAATGAAGTTTTAATTATAGCAGGGTCCAACATCTTTGTCCACTGTATTTACCACTCATGTTTGATTAACCCTCACTGGCCACAAACCTGTTCACCTTTTGAATATGTTCTGTGCTGAGGTGCCTCCTGCATAATCAGGTGAATCCAAACAGGATTCTTTGGTGATGACAGGGAGGGAAAAGGAATTTGTTACTTTCCATTTTATTATCAGTTTTGTCATTGGATTGCCACAAAACGCCTGTGCAAGTAACGTGTCTCTGCACTGAAGTATGAATTTCCCTTTTTTTAGCATCTAGAATTCACACACTGGGATATCTTAACACTTCATTCAGAATAACTGTCCTTGATGGCATAAAAAATAACTCTGATCAGCTGGAACCATGTTCTAACAGTGTGTCAGACAGAGGATTACATTCCTGTATTTTATCTGTCTGAGATAGATACTGGCTCAATGAGATTATTTCAGTTAATCCCAGGCTACCTACCCTTCTCTGGGGATTGTGCAAAGTCAAATTACATCACATTTTCTGTGGACTGAGAGTGAATAAATGCACCCTCAATCACTACAGTTGACAAAGTTGTTAAACAGAGTAAACTGAGTGTGTGCCTGTGTCTGGGGGTACAAAGAAATTCTGCTGGTATAAGTAGATTCATAATAAATTTCTGAGCTTTCAATATGATTTTGCTATTCTCAACTAAGAAATATAAAATATATCTGTTAAGCAGAAGAAAGAAGTCTTCAGTTATGTTGTTCATAAATAATCTGTCAATAATCCACATATTACTAACACAGCACTGAATCAAGATTAGTTTCAGGTGTCTCCTCTTCAAGTTATGTAAGAAAACAGCAAAACATCCACCCATGTGAAGATGGGATTCCACTTGCAGTCCTGGCTGCTACCAACATGTAGGACTGACTTTTTTCCTTTTTGAGAGTTAAATTCAATGCTGCATAATTATTAGATCTACACTTTGAGTTTGTTGTTCCACTAAGCATATTGAAAAGTTGTTAAAATAAAAAGTAGGAGCTGACTATAGAACTTTCTGACTATTCAGAAAATAAATTGTTGCATTTAGCAAATTTGAAAGTAATTACGAAATTCTATTGCTAAAGTCAGTGGAAGTAGATTTGACAGATTTCCTCTAAATTACTCAACCACCTACAGGTATTTTTGCCAAGATTCTTTTGAAATGAGAATAAATTTTATGGAGTTACAACAGCAGAGTGAAAGGGTGTGTTTGATAGATTCCCTGAGCTGTTTCAACACCCACAGGTATTATTTGTAGGAAAACAATCATGCAGAGTCTTCAGCTGGTTAGAGAGGGCACAGCATTCCATCTTCACCTGACATCCTATCTGTTCTCTCAACATCCCGTGCCCCCGGCCTGCCACCCACTCCTCCCAAAACAATGCTCACCAAGAGAGTTTTGTGTGAATGGACAAGAATATGAATGTTTTTTAAAGGAATCCGAACAGTTTAGAAAACCCATTGTTTGTGGGAGACCAAAAGGATTGAGGTGGGAGAAGAAAAACTGTCTTTAGGATTGATTAGTATTCCTCACATTCTTTCCTAATTAATCAATGTTATTCTTGAATTGTTAGACCCTCTCAAAGGTAATTATTTACTGGCTTAAAAGCTGAGTGTCAGAAAAAATACCCAAAAAGATGAAAATGAAAGTTTAATTTGCTTTATTTTTTTCTTTTTAGTTTGACTCGTTTCAGACTTGCAAAGAACTGGTTTAACTTATTTTAACTAAGTCCTGGAATACTAAGCATGGGTTCTTCAAATTGCATAGACTTCACCTAAGTGGGTTTAACAGGAGGACCTTGAGTCTGTAAAAATGAAGCTTTATGATGTTAAGCTTTTCTCAAAGATAATTTTCATGTTCTGATTTTATTTCCATATACTTTTAAAAATATTTATTTCAGTATTGCCTAAAAGATAAAAAACCCCGTGCCTGTTTATTGTGCATGCACTGGATTTATTATATCTGACACAAATGTAGTATCTTCTATCTTATAGTGTAATTTTATTGAAATTTAAAAGCCTACTATTAAATATTTTAAAATCTGACCATTTTTCGAAAGCCCTTAAAGTCTGTACTCTTCTTTTTTAGCAGTCTGCTGTGTTTTTTATTTTCCTTGATTAATTACTTAAATTCAGTATTAACAACACAAATATTGCCATTTAAAAATTAAACTAATTCAATTTTATTTTGAATATAGTAGGGATGTCGATCAAAACTGTATTCTCAATTTATGGTGTCTTGCAGTATTCAAGGACATTAAAATTCTAAACTTTTTTCTTTAGCGAGCAACACTAAATGCATCCTTCTCTTTTTCTTGCTGAATATTTTTTTTTCACAACCCTTATGTAAGGAATAGAGCAACCACCTTACTTAGTACAATTGCAAATAGTGAAGTGCTGCAGTGCCAGACTGTGCTGACTGAAACAAGTGTTTTCTTAAGAGCATCTAGAACATGAGAGATTTCTGTTGCCCCATCCCAATCTGATTTATGAGCTGCAGTCTTTTGTCCAGAGCTAGTGATAAACATCTGTATCCTGTCACTATTTGGGTGCAGTCACCAACCTGCATTTCTTTTCTGGCTTAATTTTCTGTGCAGATTCTCTTCTTTACAGGCACACAATTTACAGACACATTTCTTATTTTTTTTTTCTACCATTGTAGCAAAGAAACCATTTGTCAATATTGATCACTGTGATTTTTTTCCCTGAGCCACTTCAGCTGCTTCATCCAGGTGAGTCACCTGAATTCCATCCTATCAAGTTTTCACACTCCAGCATCTTGTATGCAAGAAACTATTTCCCATAATTTATAGGTAAGTGGGATGCTTTCCCAGTTTGTATTCTGTGGTCCCAAAGACAGCAGTTGTTCAAAGTGAAAGTAAAATTTCTTTGGGCTAACTAGCAGAATATATGGGCATTATATATCTATAACTTTATAAATTAACTGCAAGCCCGAGTTGGCCTCTTAGTCAAAGTTGCAAACTTTATGTCTTCCTAGAGCAGGATGGCTGAGTATGTGCCTTTTCTCTCTTGTGACAAGGGGACATCTCCCCAGGATCACTTCTAGCAGAGTCCAGGTGTTGCCTGCCAGAAGGAAAGAGGAATTTTGTCACTTACCAGGATTCTGTCAGCTCTGTCAGGTAGCCCAAAATACAGATGTTCTGGAAGAAATGATGTAGATGTATTGAGTAGAATAAAAACCATGTAAAATGGCACGTTCTGCCCTAGATTGGGCTGGTAGGAGCTTAACGAGGGCATCTGTGGCCTGAAATGTATGCAGCTGCATGGTTTTGCATTAAACCTTACCTGCAATCCATGAGCACTACTGGTCTTGACACCTTTAGAAATGTAGAAGGAGAAATGGTACATGAAGAAGGAAAAAGTTGCTCACCAGTTAGAAAAAAGAAAGAAGTATTTAATAAGCTGCTGCACCCATTTCTCAGTAACACATAGAAGGAAAAATACTCTTGAAGACCTGATAGAACCATTAACTCTTTAAAAGGCACAAAACTTGGTCTAAGCACTAATTTTTTAGGTCCCATGAAAGGAGACAATTATCTCACTAAAGTCTTAAACAATTCAGACAATTGACAAAAAAAATCTATGTTAATCTCTGCAGTAACATTGTTTTGCCCTGCCAAGATTGAAAATAGCACAGACTTTTCTGGAGAAAAGTTTTGTGTAGACAACCAAGTGTGTGTTGAATGCTTTGTAGTTAATTTTATCTCCCAAGGTCCAGAAAATTCAATTCCAAAGTCTGTAAAAAAGGAAATAGGTCATCAGTGTTGATGGTAGCTGAGATAACTGACAAAAATCATTTTTGATAATTGAGCAAATGCTTTAAGTATTCCAAATAACTGCAAGGAAATTAAAGCTGGGTAGCTATTGTACTTATCTGCCAGAGGCCTTTATTAAAGGTCCAGATTGAATTAAGGCTTAAAAAACCAACAAACAACCAGGAGCTATATCATACAACAGTTATACTTACTAGATCAAATTTAATCTAAAAAAATAATTGGGGTTTCTACTCCTTGTTTTGCTACATAAGGCTGTCTGAGAACTTCATTGCTCCAATGATTAGAAGCTTTCTTCTAATTTTAATTTTATAAAAATTCATGTCTCTTTAATATCAATTCCTTCCTTTTGTAATAGAATTTAACTGAAAAAGCTCTGCATCCTCTTTGCTATTTACCTCCTCCCCATATGTTTTTAAAGAGCAGTCATAGCTCTTTTCAGCCTTTTTTTTTATTAATAGACTAAACCAAATCTCTTGTGTGAGATGCTCTTCATTGTTTAACAACAGTAGTATTGCTTAGTGCAGCTGTTTTTGTTCTAGCTAGGACATAAGAAAAAGGTCCACATTATTTCAAGATATTTAATGGTTTGATAGGGTGCTTTCTAGTTCCATGGATATTTTAAAATCCTTTTCTAAGCAGAATTTATATTCATTATTTTCTATTCGTACAATGACCTCTCTGCCATGAAAATGTGTGTTAAAAATATTTATTATTGTAAAAATTATCAAAATGTAAAATGAAGAATGTTTTATTGCCCTCATTATATTAAGTCTTTGAATTTTCCATGCTATTTTTCATCATTAACTTACAGTGCTACCTTACCATACCTATTCTATATTTTCTAAACAAATTCCTTTCTTTCAACACTTGTATTCCAGGCATGATCTTTCAGTGTGGTTGCTGCCTGAGTGATACAGGGTTTCATTCTTGTAAAGACAACAGGAGATTTTTGTTAGGTTTTTCCCATTGGTATCAGTTCTTACAAAAACTACTAAACCTTTGCAATTAATATCTTCTACAATTTTATCTATTCCTTAGACTGTTAAAATTAAAAGTGAAAATAATGAAAACCTCTTTTCTCATTGTCCTATTCTTAGTGGCCTTTTTAGCTCCTAAAATGTGAGCAGAATAATAGAGGATATGAATATTTTGAAGGAATGAGTTCTGGAAGACTGAAGACAATGGGACTCTCCTTTAAAACTCTGGATAAGCTATTTTTTAATATGGTAACTCTTATCAACGAAGTTATTTATGAAATGTCATAAATATATTAATGAGTATGTAAATACTTAGCAAAATCTGTTTGATAAAAGGTCAAACAGATTTTATTCTATTTAACTTACAAATGTGGATGTATCATAGTACAACAGGGTACTTCATTTATACTGAAGAGAATGGCAGTATTCTGTTTTGCTGAAATTCCAACTGGTAGGAAATTAAGTGTACAAGCAGTCACACTGAGCAGAAGGATGCAAATTGAAAAGCAATTCTTGTAGCTGCTTATTGGGGGCAGAGTTGTTTTCATAAAGTGTTTCTCTCTCCATGGTGATGGTTATAAATATCTGCTCTCCCAGTCTTTGTCCCTTTTTTTTTTTTCACGTGGAGATGGAAGAACTAAAGTTTTCCCTCTTCATAAGGTGCTGATTTGTTAACACTACAAAAAGTATTGATTATTGGTTCCAGCTATGATGTTCCACTACAAATGGTAAAGGAGATTTTCAGGAAAAAAAAGTTTCCACCTCCCTTTTCTTGGCTGACTTTGGGGTGAGAAATTTTGTAGTGTGGTCCAGGTCCCCATCAGCCTTGTGCTGCTTGGTCCCCAGCACTCCCTTGGGCAGACTGGTGCTTCTGGACTGCAGTCACCACTTCAGCCAGGGGAAGGAAGGTCTGTGAAATCTGAATGCTGAAGTTTCAACTCTTTCAGATTTGCTCAACCATTTGCCCAACATTTATTACTATATTTTGTATCATGTTTTGTCTCCCCACCCCCTCTTCCTGTGTGTTTTCTTTAGATTAAGATTACATTTTTTCTTATGTCACATAAACGAAAATTTAGTTTTGAAGATTACTGCAAATGTCAATGAACAATGGACATTACATGCAGGAGAACAACCTGGTGTCAGGAAATATAACAATCAAAGGACTGTTTTCCAATGGCAATAGCATTTACATTATTCCTAAATGATGTAAGTCTCTACTTGTAGGAAACTTGCCATCTTTTCAGGAAAGGTGTAAATGGAGATGTTTCCAGCCTTAATTTACTTTTGAAAAGCATGTTCACAACTCATATAAAATATAGATTTTTAGGGAACAATGACTTCTGTTGATCTTAAAGAGATTATTGCTGACCTTAGTTTGAACGCTATTTGCAGTATCCTTCTCAGGGATGACATTTGCTTAAAAACCACTTTTCATATAGAATTTTAAGAATTAAATGCATGTTTAGCTTGATCTGAAGGTAACACACTTTAATTTTTCAGTGTGTATTTTCTGTCCGGGGGAGAGAACTTTTGGGGGTCCACACTTTTTATCCATATTGCTGAATTTATCCTTTAAATGAAACATCCCACTGTACATAATAAAAATACATTCACGTATCAGGCTTCCGTTCAGCCCTGAACATTGGAGCAGTGTTGTGGCCCCTCTCTGAATGCCAGCCACGGGATGCAGATATCCTGCAACATTCCCTGTTTTCCTGGGCTGGCATCTGGCTGCTCTGTGCATTCCTGAGGCAGTTCTGTGAGCGCTGCTGCGATGCCTCCAGGCCCACCATGTGATGGAGTTGCAGATGGAGCACTTGCGCAATGCGCTCTCCTTTCTCCTGTTTTGCTCAGGATGGGGAGCCCGTCCTGCTTCTTTGTGAGAGAGGGGATTTGTATGTGCTTTAAAAAGCTATTTCCCCCTACTAAAAATTAATTAAGAAACCCCCAATTTTTAGAGAAAAATTTTGTATCTTTTCTGACAATATGTATTACATGTATTACTTGTTAATATATTACAGTGAGCTTTTCCAACCCCCTAGATCTCTTAGGTTTTAATTTGAGGCCATACAAATTTGGTTTTAATGCTTGTTTATCAAAATTTCCCATGCTTAAATACTAGCTGAGAAAATATCAGTGGGGGCTTAAAGGAATTCCTGAAGAAGTGCCTGAGTAGGGATATCTCTACTCATTGATGTTAAATAGCTGAAAAAAATTATGCAGCATAAATAGCATAATTTCTGAAGTAAAAAGAAGTATGAAGTGCTGTTTCCATACAAATGTCTCAAATATCTATGGTAAAAAAAGATTATGTCAAATTATCCAGCTGCTGCTATTTATAACTTCTGTAATGTGAAATAATATAAGTTTGTATTACATATGGAATGTACTGAAATCTGGAAGGTTTGGATTGAAGTATAGTTTATGCTTAGCTTTGAATTGTAGAGGGCCATTTCTGAATCTCACTAATTAAAAATAGCAAAATGTTCTAGCTTTGTTCTTAGAGAAACCTTTACAGAATAGATTTTTTATTTCTAGAAAGGGCAGGTTTAGCTAATTCTTTACTAAAATGGCAAACTTTTCCAAGGCACACCTCACAGCATTTTATCCTACTATTTAGGAACCAATTCTTTGTCTTCATAGCAGTCTCAAATTAATATTTGCATAAAATTCTTCAGATCATTTCATTATTTTGTTTAATAGAGTTTTCCTCTTAAGATTACAGCCTTTTCCATTAAATTGCAAATTATGCAAACAAAGTACGCCTACTTAAGTTTGGCAGTCCTGTGATGCCAAATGACTATTGTTTCACTGTTCATTTCTTCAAAGGATTACTTTTTAAATTAGTGAACTAAAATGAAAAAAGTGCATGTTTCTCTGCTCTTGTTTGTAACCCATAATTTTCCTAAGGCCAGTTTAAGGTATATTGTCTTTTAGAATGACATTAAATTAGACCTCAGTCATCTGCTTCCTGTCACTTTCTATTATTTTGTACTTGTTCATCAATCCTTGGGGGAAATCAAAGCCTGTGTGGCTCCCATTTGAATCTGCATAATTCTCAGTGATGGCTGGGTCAGGAGGTGCCTCCCCATGATATTTAAATTTCTACCATAACTGGAGCCATTAACCCTTCCATGCCATGGTCATTCTCATAATCTTGTTAGTATGTGTTACTATGTATTAGTTATTATGTGCTATTCGTTCAGGTATTTTCAATGTTAAATTTAATTCAAAATTATGATATTTTGATGTTGGTAAGAATGTCAGTTTTATAATGCTTGTATTGTCTTATTCACGTATGTACCTGTTCTTAGTCCATTCTAACCACAATTGGCAGCAATTTTTGGAAAGATCCTTTAGTCTTTTTCTTCTGTTCTGAAAATAATCTAAATATTAATGTGGTTTCTTAACATGCAAGCTGTTTTGCTCCCAGAATTTAACTTCTGATTGTACTTAAGTGCTACTTGTGAAATTCAGAGTAACCAAAGGTGGCTCTGGAGGGCGTGTCCTGTTTGGCAGCTGTGCAGGGATGGAAGAGGAAGGAATGGCCACCACACCACTGCTCACTCCCACCACAGCTTCAGGATGATGGAAAGGGCTAGAGGAATCAAACAACTTTATAGGTGAGGAGATGAGAATGAGTTAGTTTACTGGAAAATCTGACAAGAGACACTGAAAAGTAGAAGCACCCTGTTATCCAGGAACCTGGCATGGTAGCAGCTGATCCTTCCCTGAATGATCATACCCAGTGAATTCTGGTCTCAGTGTTTCCTGTCCTGCCTTAATTTCACAATCATTATCTTGGCTTCCACTCTGAGTGCCCAGAGAAGGGCTGTTCCAGATCTAATGATATGCACTGGTTTTATAAGATGCTGTGGCAAGTTCAAATCCTCATTTTGTTAAGTCAGACAAATTTGTTAATTTGAAAGTGCTGTGCATTTGCACTCTTGGTGAATGCAATAAGTGGTGCTGAGGTTTCAAAAGCTCTACTTCCCTCTGTCTCTAGGCAAAGTAAATCAGTAATGGGTGCCTGGCTAGAAATCCTTCAATCCACCAGATTCTGAATCACACAAATCTGCTGAGAAAGAAGCAGATCATTTCCAACCATCAGATCATCCCAGAGATCTCAGTCAAATATCTAAACTTTGCACCATTTCACCTGTGGCATGGCTCATACCCTGTTCAGGGTATTGACAGACAGAATCTTTCAGAAAATGATCCTGGCTCCCCTCCTGCACACAAAGACCTGGATTCTCCCGTGTGCCTGGGCTGCACTGTGGGGCTGTCAGGGAGATGGTTACAGCTCTCTGATTTTCCATGTAGCCCCAGGCCCCTGCATTGCTGAAGCCTCTGCCAGCTGGCAGTACTTCCCTAGGGACTATTGCAACGTGGGCTGTAGAGCTCCCTGCACTCTCTCCTTCCCCTGTTAAAGCACAGAAGGCTGCAAACAGGGTGGGCAGTGAATGACCCACCTACAGAGCCTCTCACATGGTGGTTACGCAGAAAATCATCTTTCTTTGGGATGTGTGGGTAAAACAGTGGGGGTACCAGAGCAGGAAGAACAAATATTTGAAAAGGTTTATACTTTTCATCATGCCATTGATACCTTGGGAAGGTTGACCTGGAACAGAGACTGAACAGAGCTACAGAATAAAGTAGGTATTTATCAAAAGGTCTTTAAAGATACACCTTGGGCAGGACAACAGCTTGGCCAGGGCTACACCCAAGGTGGACCCAAAATGGTCACAAAATGGTCAGCTGGTCACAAGGTCTCACACTTTTGTAAGTTTTGATTCACTTGCATATTGGGTTTTAGTTGTCCAATTACAGCTTCAGGTTATGAAGTCCTATCCTTCTTGTTTTCTCTCTTCAACCCACCATTGTTTATGCCAAAAATACCTTTTGGGCCTGAAACCTTGTACCCATTGTCCTTGATCTGCAGCAGGAAAAGGATTTGTTTTGTCTCCCTACTCTGTGAAGAGAGCTCACTAACACTTAATGTGAGGCTCAGAACTGCATCCCTAGGCAGCCCAGAATCTGGAAAACATGAGAGCTGAAACTTAAGGCATCACCATGCTCAGTGAACAACTCAAACACCAGTAATGATCACAAGTCTCATTCTGGGAGCGCAGCCTCCACGTGCTTTTTGGATTGCCATTCCACTTTTCTTCTGGATTTCTTCTTAGCAGCTGGTACAGTGCTGTGTTTTGAATTTACTGAGAATAACATTGGTAACACGCTGATGTTGGAGTGGCTGCTGAGTTCCTGCAGCCTCTTCCAGAGAAGACAAAGGAAACCAATGTTTCATCAGATGGTTTTACCAAAGGGGCTTGGACAAGGTCACAGGCATCCTAGCCATTTGTGACATTTTCATTTGAAAGGATCCCATGCAACAACTCCAAATAATACAGCAAAGTGTAAAGGCTTTGTAGAGCTGGATGTGAAATAAAAAATATTGTTTTGACAACTCTAATTGGACATGGTTCTTCTACTGTTTTGCTGCCTGACCCAACTGGAAGAATTTCCCATTTTTCAGTTCATGACAAGCTCACGGGCCCAAATATTCTATCAGTAGATATTGCCACTTGTAGCTACAGCTTCTCAGGATCTTTGGCTATGGCATCTCCAGATGCTTTGAAAGCACTTTCTGGTGTCAACTCTCTCCATTTTTTAAACAGACTGATTCATAGATGTGTTGAAAGTCCTCAAAGTCCATTGCTTTTTATGTGTATTCAGCAGTTCTAAGGCCCTGTTCTCCAGATATGCCCACTTTTTCAATTGTGTTTAATAAAATTAAAAAGAAATTAATTTTAATTTCTTTTTTTTTTGGAGATTGTTTTAGTCTTAATAAATCAAACTTTTTTTTGCTTTTGTTTGTTTGCTTGTGGGGTTTTGTTTGTTTTAAATTCAAAAATGCCAGGAGAATTTATGTTAGTCCAACAGTAGAGAAAAAAATCAGTCAAGAATACCTGAATATTCCAAAGTTTAAGTATCTCACTGTGGAATATTTTGTAATGTGGCAAGCAAAGGCATTTCACAAGGGAGACTACCATGGCTTGCCCAAGGTCTAAAAGGAAGTTTTTGTCATAAGAATTCAAATAATTCCACTCAAATTTCCCAGATTATAAGGTGAAGTGTCTACATTTTGTGATGTGAAGGGAGGTAAATGAAACTGGAAATGTTGAGATAAAGCAGAATGGAGCGTGTGATATCTTAAGAGTATGAAATCTAGTGTAACACAGTGGCTATTTTAATTAGTTTTGAGAGAAGAGCAAGATGAGATACTACACATCTGTCTGTAGAAATTGCACAACCTGGAATCATAGTACTGAATAGGGTTTAGATATTTTCTTTTTTAAATTCTCGTAGCTTTTTTAATATAATGTGAGAGTTTTTATTTATTTATTTATTTATTTGAATACAAATTAACCTAATGTGTTTCCAAGACAAGTTCAACAACTGAACTTCCTGGAGATGTTTAAAATCTTTCCAGACAAGTACACAAGGAAAGATTTGCAGAACACCAGTATCAGTTGTTTTATGGAAGTAGGCTCAAGCTCAATAAAGGACTCTTATATTTGCTAGATTTTTCTCACAGAATGTGGAAATGGTCCAAAGTAAAGATCTGTGGCAGAAAATGCATTTATTTAAACTGCAAGTAGGGGAGATTAGAAATTTAAAATCTTTGTGGTTGGCAAGTCAGGTCTATTGATGGCAGTGAAACTTGATGGTCTGGATTCAGCCCCTGGATTTGGAACCCTCTATCAGTCATAGAGGGGATGGCATCACTCTGTACCTGAACTCTGATTTGATATTTTTTCCCTTAAAGGTCCCTTCACTGCTGGAAATAGGTGTGAGTGGACTGTCAGGCTGACATATCGTGCCTGTTCTAAATTCCTGATCTGAGCCTTCCCTGCCTTGCCCTTCTGTCTCCCTTACCTCTGTGAGTAAAATCCCAAATCTTTGTTTCCACATTCCTTCCATTTTCCTTTCTCTAGAAACATATACATATGATAAGGAGAATTACAAATTGTTGGAAAATTAACATTTTTCCAGCTGAAAGTTTTGTTATGCTTTCTAAATATACTGCACTCCATTGTTTATTTGTTAATTTATGGATTCATGGGTAGGGTTCATTCCCTCAATAAGAATTGAGATTTTTTTGTCATATATCATTTTGAGGTAAACTGTTTAAACTAAAAAGCTCAAAGAATAATTTCAGTTAAAAATGAAACAGTGCATTCTAAAGATAATGAATTATTAAGAATTACAGTTATTCTATGCACTTTTCTGCTGACAATATTCTACTTCATTTGAATTTAACCTTGAGATTATATTCCAGTGCACAGGGATTTTTTTTTTCTATTTCACAGAAAAACACACACTAATTAAATGGTCATATAAAGAGAAGGTAACTTATTCTATACAGAGTCATTATTTTCAGGTCCCAAATATCCTTTGTAGAGATTTATTAAAACCTATATTAAAAAACCTTTCCACCAACTGGAATGCAAATTGAAATACTTGTTTTTGACATAATTATTTTGGTCATGTATTTTGGAATGAATATATCAATGCCTTCAAAAATTCTGAACTTTACAGTGAGGATATGTTTGTATTTGTGAGACACCTTTACTGCAAGTTATCTTATGCAAAATTTATCTCCTCCAGAAATCCACCTGTAGTTACACATGCAAAGTTTAGATATTTTTAAAGAATTCTACTCCTATTCAGGTATTAAGTAAAATAACTCAAAATATAATGGAAGTATTAAACCTTATAATTATTGTAGTTTCCAATATAATAGAGCTGAAGTTAGTTAAAGATTGAGCAGAAGAAAAAATGGGAACAAATTGAGATGTGTTTTTCTTTAAAGCAAATAGACTTTTTATGTATTATAAGAGACAGAGGTTTTTTGTTAGGTTTTTTTTAAACAAGTAAAAAGCATAAAAAACCAAATGTGCCAGCTCTGACATTTCCTGTCTGATGACAACGATGAGATCCAGCCTGTTAGGGCTTAAAATGAATGTCTTGTCTAATTTGTGCTCTTCAAATTTATTTCTTTCCTCCCAACTGTCTCATTTTACCCCACCTGTCACACATCACACTTTCACACCCCTACCTTACTTTTTCAGATTTTACAAGCTTTGCCTTCTGTTTTCCCCATCTTAAATATGATCCAGCCTTTTCTCTTTAAGTATTCACTTTAGGTTTTTGCCTTTTTTTTCCCGAATTTCCTCATTTGTATGCTATTTACTCTTGTACCTGTTAAATAAATTAATGAACTCTTAAAGAAAAACATAACAATAAATTTAAATAACATTAAATATAAATAATAAAATAAATAGTGCTTAAGGGCATTGATATTTCCCTTAAAACAAAACAGTACTCACATGGTGTCTTTAATCATATAATTTAAATAAAACTTTAATGGATTCTCTGGATGTAAAATTAATGTTATGAATGTTTAAGATGTTTATTGGCATCTTGTTAGAATTCTGGTGTTCTCCTTAGAATTTTGTAATTTCTGTACAGTTGAACAACAGCAGAGTTGGAATGAGCACTGATGAGGGGTGTGAAACTTGCAAGTCATTAATTTTTTCACCTATTGAATGCTCATATTTGAGATAAGTTGGCTTCTCAAATATTGAAAATATCTTACTTATTTTTGATAATTTCATGCTCCTTAAAACAAGTGTTTCCAATGTTTAAATATTGTGCATGAGTGGTGAAATATCTCTAGGCACTCTGTACTATTAATTTTATTAATTACCTGTGTTTATTAACAGCATTTGGTCTGGACTTGTGTCAAAATATCCCGTGCCTTTGGGTGTCAAGAAATTTTGTTAAAGCCTCTAAACCACTGAAATATAGATGCAAATGCCAGAAATTTAACTTACTAAACAATGATGTCAGTACTTGATTTGAAATTTGGTTGACTTGTTTGAGAAGATGGTTAAGCCATACAGTCTTAATTTTAGGTAGTTATAATTGACAATAATTGACAAGTGGATTTAATTCCTTTTTAACTTGTTGAATTCTTTTGTAGTTCCTTTCATGTCTTTTTATTGCACACTGAGTAACACTTTTTGATTTACTTCAAGGAGGGCATGGCTTCTTTCCTGTTTTGATAATCCTGAATTTTATTTTTATGTTTTGTTTTTTTAAATATCATTCAACTTTTTCATTTAAGATTGCTAAATACACTCTGCAAAGCTGCCTGTCACACATTAATGTCAGTGACTCTAAGCTATGTTTAAGTTATCCACTGGCATCTAGTAATTATCCAGAACCATGAAACACAAGGCAGTATTCTCTGATGTGTAAAATTTCAATTCTGTATGTATTTCTTCAGCCTTAAACACACCTAGAAAAGAATGTCAGTTTAACTTTTGGCATTACATCTTTTAAAGTTTTTGGTTTGGTTTTTTGTTTGTTTTTTTTTTTTTTTTCCTCATAGGTCCTCTAAAGCTGAAAGAATTGTGGCACAAACAAGCTTAAATATAGGTCCAAAGAGAAATGGTGTGATGGTGACCACACAATACATGTCACACCCTAGACATGCTTATGGCTGCCTCTGCTGAAACTCCTTTCAAAATTAACTCTGATTTCTCTAATGTTGTCCACTGAAAAGCACCTCATTAAAGTTTTAAATGATATCAGAATTAATCATAATATTGTGATTAATTTTGCTGGTACGAGTTTTAAGCAATGCAATCTCCAAGACAAAGAATTTGTCCAAATCATTGATAACTTTAATCTGATACCATGCTGCAGATGTACAACAGCAATTCCATAAACGGGCATAACAGGAAGCTCTTGCTTCCTTCTAAATCTTGTTTTCTGCCCTCTATTTTGAGATACTGCTTCATATGAAACGCATGCACATAGGCACAATGAATTGGTATCAGACAGAAAGTATGTGAATTCTGATACCTTTTTATCAGTTGTACACCAAGAATTCTACTTTTTAAATGATATCCTGCCAGCTTTTTCACAATCCATTAATTCCTGGATCAACATCAGAAGGAATGTCAGAGCCGACTGAAATTCTTGTAAGACACAGATGTCAGGATCAAAAGTCAGAGACATTCTCGGAACAGCAGGGAAGCCTGCTTGTTAGACCTTAATCGTAACAATTAGTATCTGCCATGTGACATTCCCTATACCCTGCCTATATTTCTGTTAAGTTCCAGGCATGCTAAAAAGAGAAACTATTTACTGAAGTTGGAGACAAAAGTACACTGGCTATTACTCTTATATCCCTTTTTGCAAACTTTTGTGCGGTGTCTTACTCTAAATGGTAAAAAAAGAAAAAAAAAAACAAAACAGAATTGCATCAACCTACATTTAGTTTGAAATAATTTTACACTAAAAATATGCAATTCTGTTCTGACTCAATTATGTGAAGTTATTCCTTTAATGTATATGATTAATGACTAGCTAATCTTCAAGGGAAAGGCTGCTGGTACCTAGATTTATCTGCACTGTTTGCCTGGTAGAAAAAAACCCACTTTGTATTTGTATTCTTATGGTTATTTTGCATGGTTTGTAAGTTTGTTGTTGGTTTTAACCATCTTAGCTCTGAATATTTTGCTTTCAGAATAATAATATGATCAGATTTATTTAAAAGAATTATCTCCTTCAGTGCATTAGAGACTAGAGGACACTGAAATGGTCAGACTCCTTTCTGCTCCTTTGTTGTTTTATGGTTTTGGCATTCTGAATTGCCATTTCAGGCACATGCAGGTTTGTGGGTCTGTATTTGTAATTCTTCAGTTGTGAAGAACTCTTCTTGTCTATAGGGGCATCACAAGTTATTTTTGTCTCAATTCTTTATCCTCTTCCTTAACCTTCCTTTAATTATTACATTGATACAGCAGAAGTTGTCAGGCATGCCAACTTCACTTTTCATTTTGTGTAGTGGAGAAGAGCAAAAAGGTAAGGGAGACTAAAAACATCCTAAAATGAGGAAACAGAATCTTTGGAGCAGTTGGAAGTGTTAATTAATATCAATAATTTATATAATATATACAACATCATACACAGATATCATATATAACAATGTTATGTATTAAATATACTCAATATATGTAAAATATACTAAATATAACAAGTTGGTCTTAATGGACATGACTAAATTAAGTAAGATACCCCCAAAACTCCTAATACTTCCTTTTGCTTTAGAGAAAAGAGAAGGAACTGTGAGGGAACAATAGAATGGCTTAAAGAGCCTCATATCTGATCTAGAAACATAAAAATAGATTTCACCTTCCAGACAGCCTGAAAGAAGTTGGCAGTTTTGGCTGAGGAATTCAAAATGTGTGAACATAAGATTTTGAAGAAGAATTTAATGACTAAAATCGAGTAGCAGAGGGAGAAGAATGAATATTAAATAGTAAGACTGACAATGAGTCAAGTAAAGCAACAGTTTCCTGTGCCCCATATCTCTTCAAAGGAGAGGACAGAGTCTAAAATGAAAAGAAATTAGCATTTCAGATAATGATTGCAAAGAGTATGAATGTGAGGAATACCAGGAGATAATGGATTTTTCCAGTATTATGTTCTTTATAATGGGAGAATTAAAATATTTTCAGGAAAATGTTGAAATGTAAATAGACAGACTTGTAAATTACAGAACTGTAACTTCACTTTGGGGAGATTAGTTCCAAAACTGGTCAGAAATTTCAGCCTCAGAAATGAAGAAGGTGGTGAATGGCCATAGGAGAACAAAACAATGGGAGAAGAAAATATACTTTTCATTTTTCAATAAAAATCAGATCTGAAAAAGATAAAATAAGGAGATAGAGAGCACAAGTACAGGAGATAAATATGAGGAAAGGTTTGAAAAGGAGTGGTAACTGGAAGAGAAGCAGTGAGATTGGTGTCCTCTTAATTATCTGTAAAGGAAAACAGCAGCTTTGAACTGAGAACCTGACCAAGCTACAAAAAGGAGGAGCAAATGTGGGGTTGGTTTATACCTTATCAGCCCAGAAACAAGAACCACACCTTGTCCCAGACATGTTATCCAAATTGCCATTGGAACACCTGTGTTCAGATGTCTCCAAGGATGGAGCCTCCACAACCTCAGCAATGACAAAGTGCTCTCTGAGGTTCAGATGGCACCTCCTGGTCCCCTCTTGTGCCCATTGCCTCTGCTCTTGTCCCTGGGTATCCCTGGGAGGAGCCTGACTCTCCTCTGAACCCCTTTGCTGTTTATGTATATTAGTAAGGCCCCTGAGCCTCCTCTTCCCTGGGGTGACCAATTCCAGTTTCCTAGACTTTCCTTGACCCTAAATTTAAATTTTAGAGGTGCAAGTGTGCTATGGAGCTGCCTTCTTCATAACAGGCAATGTATGAAAAAAAAGATTGACTATTTTATTTGTCTGCATTTCAGCTTAATTCCTGATATCTCACGGATTTTGGACACACATAAGTAGTAATAACACTTTATTCTAATATGCCACATATTTTGCATGTTAATATCTGTGAGGAAAATAGCTGCCTACAGGAAAGCCATTAATCAGAAGCACTAAATGCCAAAGGTAAAAATTAATGAATTCACTAATGGTTTTTCCTCTTTTATTCCCGCTGTTATCATTTAGCTGCTTTCACTTATCTGCAGTTTCCTCTCTTTTCAGGAGTATTTACACAAACATGCCCAATTTTAGCATTTAGAGCATTTAATACTGAAATAGAAGCAGCAAACAAGTAATATTCTTGTGTGATTTGACTAGAAAAATAAAATCACTTTCTGACAGAGAAGACAAAGTCTGCAAGAAGCTGGAAATGAGTTTTATAACTGACCAAGTAGATCAGGTCTTCAAAACCTGTGTGCATTACACTGAAGTTGGTGTCTTGAGGAGGAGGGTTTGCTCAAACACTCTTTGCTTTTGGCAGGTAAGAAAAATTCTACGGCAACTGCTACAGAGATCTGTTTATTCTATATAAATTTGTGATAGGAATTGTCTTCAAACTGTGCATGCATGTGTAGACAGAGGTTTGTTTTCATTTTATTTCAGTCCAGTTTTGTGTCACCCAAAAATTGAAAAACCACGAAGTGAGAAAACATAAGATTTGTTTTGCTTTGTTTTCATTTTAACACATAAAATAAATACCTTCTGAAAATAACTTCAAAATCTGAGATCTAATTAACTTAATTGTAGTTAGTTCTGTACTATCTCAATGCTCTGAACAGGGACAAGGAGAAATGCCCTGAATTTAATGAGGAAGCACAAAAAAGCTTCCAGTGCAATACAAAACATTTGGATGCCCATTTTGTTGGTAAATCAGGACCAAAGTGTTCTTTTACTTAACTTCTTGACTGACTTTTAAAAATTTAAAGAGATCTAACCATGTCTTAAAGAAGTTTAAAGAGGTTTATGCCTCTTTAAAGATGCTCCATATTGCAGCTTTTCTGACTTGTATTTACATATTTGTATGTGTGTGTGTACTAATGAAAGTCTATCCTCAGCATAATTGATGATATACAGGACAACCCTCAGGATCAAATTAGGCTTTTTTTTTCTGAGAATCTCTTTTTTGCCCTCTTTGAGCTATATATAAACAAGAGACACTAAAAACAGTTAAGACTCAAAAGAGCCTGAAGTAATTAAGGTGACTTGTGGATTTAAGGCAAATATTCAAGGTAGTTCTGATGTAAATTCTGTGCTGAGGAGAGCCAAGGCATAAAAACTTGTTTTATTTCTACTTTTTGAGAAGCATCCTGTTAAAAAGAGAACCAGACAGAGAATGAATTATGGTACTAGTAACAGGTTCCAATGTTTTTAAACCCTAAACCAGGACAGACATTGATCTCTAATATTTGTCTGGTCATCAAGAGCTTTGACTTCTGAAACTGCCCTAAAAGTGGAAGTGTTCAGACACAATGCATAAGAGAACAGCTGAATTTTACTTTTATGAGCTCTTAGAGCATGCAGAATTTCACATCCTTAAGAACATTTCATATTAGTTTACTTTTAGCTGTAAGTCAATGCTAAAACCACTTTTTACACTAAAAATGTAGAGGTGGCCAAATTTAAGGAAAATAATGACATATTCAACAGCTCGGATAAGAAGGGTATGATCACTGGGGGCCTTACTTATAATTAAGCCTTTCAAAGTAATTAAATGTATTGCTAAATGCTCTCAGAATCATGACAATGAAATGAGATATTCTTCAGGTACTGACTGTATTGTCACTGACCTCTGGCAAATATTTATTCCAGCCCTCATTAATTCCCATCCAACCACAACTCTTCGGTTCCCCTACTTTTCTGGGAAGCTTTATGGTTTCTGTTGAGAATGACATGATATTAATTAGCTCTGTCTCAGATATTCTGGATAGAGTCTGGATTTTCTGGGAGGACTGTGCCTTACTGGCTTCTTCCATCCCAGGGTTTGATTAAGTGTGCACCACCTGGTCTTGCTGAGCCACTGTTATCATCTGAGCCTTCTTTTTCTTTCTCTCTCCTGTTTTTTAAGTGTTTGGTGCCACTCAGTTTCTGGTCTTCTTTTTTATTATTATCGATTTCAATTTTGTCTCTAATACTGTCTGTCATAATTTCCTTTGCTTATTCTACATTCCTTAATCCTTTAACTCTCTTCTAATTTTTTCTACTCCAAAATTTCTTTTATTTTCTCACTCCTTTCCTACCTGTATCAGCTGTTACTCAGATTTCACACTTTGTGCATGGAACACTCCATCGTTTGTAGAGCATTCCGTGTGTTTGGCCAATAAATCTGGCACTTACCTCACACTGCTTGTGACTCTCCAGCTTTGAAGTTGTCAACTGAATCTGTAGAGAATGGTCCTGAGTCTTTGTGCTGTGCTCATGAGGTTGTAAAAGGGATCTTGAAAGTAGTTCTTATTAAAACAATAAAGCAAAAAACCTCCACCCATACCATGTGTTACTTTGGGATGAATAACGAGTGATTTAAGGCAACATAGTCCTGGAGTTATGGTATGGATCTTTTGCATGAGAAAGAAATACAGGTTGTTAAAAAGTACAGCCAATCAATTAACATTTGAGCAAGGTAACATTTGGAAACCCTGGATATAAACAGATAGTCTAGAAGAATGTGAACTCTAAGTAAAAACTAGGATTTAATTTTTTATATCATTGCAAGTTCTTATATCTACAGCTTGCATGGCTTTTCTTGCTACAAAAATTAAGCAAATCTTTATGCCAAAAATTAGTATTCAGAAGTTGGTAAGCATTTTCCCTGTATTTTTTTTTATGATAGCCTTTATAACATGTGAAAGTTAAACACTATGTCCATAACCATGTCAGGCAGGGACTGACAAAAGTTTTCAGAACTGAGATGTCTTGTGCCACGAATAGTGTTTATCTGAAGATCCAAAAACCTTCCAGGTGACACTGACTGGATCACTTGAGTGGAAAAGTTTGTTTCACTGTTGAGACAGCAAGTCCTACCTGCCCATTTGGCTGTGGTGTGTTCAGCTTCATTTATATACAAACATCAGAGTAGTGCTACTGCAATTCTTCCTGCAGAGGAAGTGAATTATTTGCAGGTCATGTGATAAAAGAGAGACAAGAGGGAGAATTCTGAAGGCCCACCCTGACTGCCCTTTAATAAAAAATGAATTACACCTTGGCAGGATCTGGGTCACAAAACACAGGCCATTCTTCTGCTGCTGGGAGGGCATAGGAGTAACTTATTATCACTTAGTTAATGGATGAAACACAGCCAAAGTGTTTGGTTTTCAGAAGAAGGTTTTAATCATACACCTGTTAATGTCCACCTCCTCTTGGTGGCCATGAAACCACTACATGGAGACTTTGCCACGATTAGAAAAGACTAAAAAGGAAAATAACAACACAAGTTGTTGAGCTCAATGAGGACCTGGATAGGCAGAGCCTTGCCTTTCATGTTCCAGTTGGATTACCAGGGACAGTTTAATAGTGTGCTAGACACCACAAGTGGAAATATTCACTGAGAATACTCAATATAAGTAATTTTAAACACAATTTATACACTGGAAACTCAGATGAGATTGCTGGGGGGAAGGGTTCTAGGGCAAGTTAGTGAGAGGATAACCTAAACCAGCCCAATCTCAAGCTTAGTTCTCAGAATGGAGAGTTCAGCCATAGTTCTGCCGTGGGCAGGCGTTTGGAATCTTGACTGTTCCATTCAGTTATTTACCTAATTGTCTGAAATCCACTTACTTATGCAAATTTCTCTGCAGGGTTCAGAATTTCTGTTTTAAAAAGTTTTACCCAGCTCAGTCCAGCCTGGGGTCCAACCCAGAATATCTTATTTTTTTGAGTCAGGCTTCATATAAATGCTGGAAATAAAAAGGTATATCTAAAACTATGCTATATTTTGCCTGTGAAAAACATACAGCTGCTTCATATTTTGTTCAAAGATAAAACTTTGTCCATGATAAAACCGTATGTTCAGTGTCACTAAAGATAAAATCAGAATTATGTTCTAATCTGTTTTCCAAGGTGGTGCTAGGAGAGAAACAAAGAAAGAATATTGAGACCTTTGAAAGTGGAGAGAATTACAGATGTCTTCACAATTGCAAAATGCCTGGTGATTATGTTAACTGCCAGCATTTACTGCCTTCTTCTCCTATTTGTTTCCGTGGTTGAATGGCTACCCAACAACATCTAATGTCTGTTTTGTCCATTACATTCTGGGATGACTATTTTTTTTAGCCATTTAAACAAGAAAAACAACGAAAAAGAAACCACCAAAAACCAAACAAAACCTCCGAAAGGATAAAAAAACCCAACCACAAAACTTGAAGCATGGAAGCAATGATGCATTTCCATGAAGCAATTCAAGATGACAACAGAGAAATTAGTTTATCTTTTAGGCTAAAGTAGGACTGAAGGACTGAAGAAGTGGTATTAACTCACAGGAAGCAGAGTTAAGAATAAAATAAATTAATTTGATTGCTCATGAGTTAGACAAAGTGTCCCACATTACAGAAGCAAATACTGGCTGTTTCTAAGTTAATACTTCATTTATTTCTAGATCATCTTATTTCATTTCACCTAATGAAAGGTATGGGCTTTCTTTCCAAACCTGGCTTCTTTCTACCCTCACACAGGGTATAGCATTTACAGCTGTGCTGTTTTCATTTCTGCTTTCACCAGTGTGGTTGCCCTGACAAATGGAAAATCCTGCCAAAGGCCATACCTGTTTGAACAACACACCTTTGCTGTTTGGGAGCTTTTTATTATTTTCTCTCTCCTTCACAACCTATCTAAAACCACATTTATTTAATGAAACATTTTTGCTTTAGTCTCTTCAGAAAAGATGCATAACATCACAGGCCCTCAGTTTCAGTTTCCCTCTCTTTCTTCTAATGCTTTTGCACTCTTTCAAGTCAATCATCCTTTTATTTCATATTTTATGCCTGCATGCTGTTCAGACAATTGACAATACACCTGAGCTTTCATGTCTAAGGCACTTACTTCATACCAATGTAATGACAATAATTTCTATCAGGTTATTCTGTTTTTCTTACTATATTTGTCACAAAAACAAGTTTTATATGGCACCTTGTCCAAGAGTTTCTAACCACAGAATCATTTAGATCATTTGAGTTCAGTCATTAACCCATCACTGGCAGGTCCATCACCAAATCATGCCCCCAAATGTCTCATCTATATATCTTTAAAATACCCCCAGGGATGGTGACTCAGCTGCTTCCCTGGACAGCCTCTTCCAGTGCTTGGCAATCCTTTAGGTGTTAAATCATGGGAGATTGCCAGGATGGTCTCCATCATCTTTTAGAAGAACGGCAAACAAATGAAACTCTGTTCTTTACTGTTTCAGTTTCTCAGCATCATGTTTACATTCTTATCCCATACAATCCCAGGAGTTTGGGATATTTGGAGAGTTTCTGGTGTGTGCCACAACAAGCTTGGGTTCCCAGCTATCAGCCATTTGAATTCTTGCACACCTGGCTTGACCATGTAGCTCAGCCCCAGGCAGTGTCCAGCACAGGGCTCTGAGCATTGTTGCAGCCAACATCCAAGTAAGAATTTCCTGCAGTGGTGCAGTTTTGCAGCAGCTGTTGAGCTGCCAGACAAGGGGACTGAGAGAAAAGGAACTGCTCCCCACTAACCCCTTTAGGGGAGAGCTGCGTCCTACAGGAAGAGGAGGGTGGAATCCAGATGGAAAACAAAGGTTCTGGGGATTAAGGAGAGGTGGAATTTATGCCTTGGGAAGGCTGACCTGGAACAGAGACTGGACAGAGCTAAGAGAGTAAAGTAGGGATTTATTAAAAGGCTTTTAAGGATACACCTTGGGCAGGACAAGAGCCTGGCCAGGGCTACACCCAAGGTGCACCCAAAATGGTCACAAAATGGACAGCCAGTCATGAGGTCTCACACTTTTGCAAGTTTTGATCCATTTGCATATTTGGGTTTAATTGTCTAATTACAGTTTCAGATTATGAAGTCCCATCCTTCTTGTTCCTCCCTACAGCCCACTGTTTGTGCTTTTGGGCCTGAAACCTTGTACCCATTGTCCT
>VXBR01001724.1:1339338-1364338 GCA_013400215.1 Cisticola juncidis | reverse complement strand
CTCCATAACTGTGAAATAAGTACTTTTATAATATAGGAATTCTTTCTGAAGTGTGATGTATTTGAGATGAAATTTTTGCCATCTATAAGCTTCTTCACCCATGTGCCCAGCTGTGGTGGGTTTATTGTGTCATATTCATTTGATCTTCACTCAGGCTGGGTCAATATTTCTCCTGTTTAAGTGCCTTGGGCTGCAAAGTGTCCATGATTTCTGGAGGATCTCAATATCCACAAAATAAATAAAATACAAGGGGAAAAGGTATAGCCAGGCTTCCTGGAAGGTTTCTCTATTCCGTGTCTCTCCAGAGCACCTCTCAAGGAGAGCTCTCAGTTCAGAGCCCAAACTCAGTCCTGGCTCAGTTTCTGAGTCCTGGGTTGAAGTGCCACTGTCAGCCCTCCTTTGCAGACAGGTTTTTCTCAGAACACTGATGAGCTGTAAGTCCAGTCTCTATGGTTTTACTCAGAAGAACTGTAATGAGTTTGGAGTTTACAAGGCTTTTAAATTCAGCCCCAATTTTAGTAGCTGTAATCTTTTATAAGATTCACTTCCTGTATCTTCGCTGAGTTCCTCAGTGATTATTTTCACCCTTCCCCAGTGATTATATTTCACCCTGCAGGGTCACCTGCTTTCCCTCATATTCAGAATTTCATTACTCTTTAAGAGACAAAATGAATACCTAGAAATGTAGCTAATTCTGATGATAAAATCTTCTAAAACTTACAATTTTCAAACCACAAGTGACCTTTACAGTGTACTTCACCTGAATCTGTAGCCCCACAGAGGCTGAAAGGCAGGAGAGACATAACTGGAGAGCAGTAAATTCCCCAAATCTAGAATAAGTGCAGTGATCTTAATAGAGCCATGCTGGTTTGCACAGAGCTGATCAGCTGTGAGCTGCAAATCTGTGTAAAAGCTGGGATTTTACAATGCAATCATGAATTTACAATCTGAAACTTTATTGGTGAGCTTTTCCTGTTGGGCTTTCCCTATTGATCTGCCTTCTAAAATATGTTGAATGTTCATTGCAGTGTTTTGGTGGGCAAATGTTGCTGTTCCTGCTATGTTTCTTTATTACTTAGGAAATGCTTTTTAGTCTAAGGAAGTGTTTTAAATATTTTGAAACTAGAATGAAGGTAATTTCCTGTGGAAAACTGCCAATTCCAAAGGATGATGCAAAAATCATGGCTTTTTTTTCTTTTTTTATAAGTTTTANTAAATATTTTGAAACTAGAATGAAAGTAATGTCCTGTGGAAAACTGTGCCAATCCCAAACGATGACATGGAGTTTATGTATTTTTTTTCTTTTTTTATAAGTTTTATAAGTTTTATAAGGTTTCAACAGAAATTTTGATTTTTATGTCAGTGTAAAGAATACATTGAGTCTTGTTTTTAGATGAAAATGGAATTACTTTAAAATTAGTAGAGGCTTGTTGTTTTTAAGAATAGACCAACCTAGACTATGAATGTTCTCTAAAACACTGAATAACCCAACAGATATGAATGTAACTCCCCTGAGTTCCCTTGTGGAATGACAATATTGTTTGCAGGACCTCCAGTTTTTATTGCTAAATCTCAAAGGTCAGATATTATTTTAACTGATTGGGCTGGAGGGTAAGGGTTCTCACCCTAAGCTTAGCTAGGTGAACAAAAATACCATTGAGATTATTTTTTTTCTCCCCCCAACTCTGAATCAAGATGATTCACTAACTATGGGTTTATTCTCTTTCAAAGAAAAAGCATGAAAAAATAGAAAGACATGTGAAAGTTCACTTATGTGCTCTTGAGTTCCTAAACTGATGTTTGCTGAGTTCCTAAAATGATATTTTCTCAGAGAACCTTAGGGATAACTATATTTAGAGTGTTCCTTACACTGTCACAGATAAAATAAAGCACTCGGGTATGTTATTTCCTCTAGTCTTGGCCTTTTTATCTTTGTAAAATGCGAACAATATTTACAAACACTCCCAGTGATCTCAGGAGCTGGATGAAATGTGTGAATCTCTGCCAGAAGTCCATCTACAAAAGCAAAGTGCGGGGCAGGGCTGCACGGAGGTGATGGTGTGGCTTTCCTGGGACAACCAGCAGCCACATCCCTTTTCCCATACATAAATGGCAGTTAGCAAGAGCTAGAAACAAAAGGCCCCTCTCTCCCTCTCTGAATACAGTGACATTCATTCTCAGAGAAGCAGGGGCAGCTTTTTGAAAGCAGACTTCTTCAGTCCAACAATAACACACAATGAGTTATTGACTTGTTTATATATGGAGCTCTTTTCAGTAACTAACTCTGACTCCCCACAGTCTGGACAAATGATTGATTTCGTTGTTAGAAAAAGAGAAAGCTCTTGCACTAAACTCTGTAGTGCAAACTACTTTTTCCCCATTTGTTCCCTCACTGAATAGGACCTTATTAAAATGCACTTTCCAAAAAATACCTGCAGCTGGCCTCTATAAGCATGTTTTGTATATATAAATAAGTAATTTGTCCCACTCTTTTGTATGGTAACAAACCATTGGAGAATCTTGTCAACACAAGATATGAAGGTTGAGTGTCAAAGAATTTTGGTTAAACAGTATTATTTGTATTGATCTGCATAAATGGCATAATTGTAAAGGTATTTACAGTAGCTGTTTGCTGTTTGGTTACAAATAACGACTTTTAAAAATTAACAGGCAGGATTTTTTTTATTGAGAAATTTCCTTTTGGCACCAGTCCTTAAAGTAACATGTTATTCTGATACTTTTATATCTATAGGCAAACTAAACAGATATTGGAATAACTATTTATTGAGCTTTTAACTTTTACATATATTTGTAATATAGAATTTATGGGAGGTTTATGTGCTCAATATGTTAATTCTCCATACTCGTATATACACAGAATTTTATTTTAAAGAAAATGAAACTTATGTCCTCTTTAATTACTATGGCTTATCTTTAATAAGCAAAAAATTACTTGTTTTCTTTTTCACAAATTTAAATACTAAGGCATATTGCTTAAAAAGATGCTGCAAATACCCCATAACTGCATTGTAGGAAGAATTTAATATTGCCAAAAAAGGATGCAGAGTCCTACAGAGACCTTCAATTTGTTGGTTACACATCACAGGCAGTTAGGGACTCATTAAAACCTTGCTGAAGGTGTTTGCCAATGCATTTTACCAACAAAGAAATGTAATGGATTAATGGAGCTATTGCCACACTAGTGCTGATCCCCTAGGTTCTTTTACTTGTGAAATTGTGTCAGCCATGGCACACAGAATGTGAAATGTGACTTTTGCTGCAACTTCACATAAGTTCTGTAGAAATGAGAAGTCAGAAGGAAGTAAGGTGTCATAGCCCTTGTGTACATGTGAATATTCTTTGTGTTCCTTACAAGATGGAATGCTGGTTTTTGGGTTGCATAGGTTTCTATGTTTCTATTTCTACAAAAAGAAAACTAGGAAAGTGCACATTGTGGATTTCTAATCTTTCTAATCAATTAGCCTTGAATCTTGATAATTTTGTTATTCTAGCTCTTTGAATTTATCTTGTCACATCTTGATTTTACTAATTTGCATTCTTTCTAACTTTTGTGTATGCATTTCTTTTATTTGCATTCTTTTCACTCTTAATCTTTAATTTGTTTCCCCCCCAAAATATATATTCTTATCATACTTACTTCCTTTTTCTTTTTAATGTATTTTTCCTGACAATTTAGCTCCATCTTGGAGTGCTAGCACAGACAGGTCACCAGTTTCCACCTGATTGCCTAGACAGAGCTGTTTAACAAAATTAATGAGAATAACTTGATTTACAATATGATATTCAGATGTTCAGTAAGCCTTGCCAGAACCCAGTTAGAATTACCAAAGAAATATTTTTTAAAAAAGTTGCAAGGGGAAAAATTAACTAAATTTCTCTGCTCTTATCTATTTTCCTATGAACATCATGAAACATAATTTTTCAGAGAGGTTGTATAAGAAAAGCAAGGAGTATTTTCTATAAAAAATTTGCGTGTAGAGCAGAAATTTGCTGCAGAAATGAATGTCTGTCTCGTTATCTCTAACTGCTGTGTATCTGGCTTGGGGGTGGAGATCAGGAACTCAGAGCAGCATCATTTTTAGCTGTCTGTGGAGGCCTGGGGGAGGAAAAGGAAGAGCTATTCTTCTGTGTAGCTTCTGTAGGCTTTTGTGAGGACCCCGAGATGCACCGAGCTCTCCTGTGATCTCAGCTCATGCACTCTTACAATGGAGTGGTCCCTCCCCCTGGGTGTGTGAATGTCCTGGGACAGAGCCTCGGCTGCACTGTGCTGGTGGGTCTTTTTACTCATTCTCATGCCTTGAGTTTCAGCTCTCATGTTTTCCAGATTCTGGGCTGCCTAGGTGTGCAGTTCTGAGCCTCATATTGTGTTAGTGAGCTCTCTTCACAGAGTAGGAAGACAAAACAAATCCTTTTCCTGCTGCAGACCATGCACAATGGGTACAAGGTTTCAGGCCCAAAAGCACAAACAACACTGTTGGACTGTAGGGAGGAAGAAGAAGGATGGGAGTTCATAACCTGAAGCTGCAATTGGACAATCAAACCCCAATATGTAAATGGAACAGAACTTATAAAAGTGTGAGACCTTGTGACTGGCTGTCCATTTTGTGACCATTTTGGGTCCACCTTGGGTGTAGCCCTGGCCAAGCTGTTGTCCTGCCCAAGGTGTATCCTTAAAGGCCTTTCAATAAATCCCTACTTTAATCTGTAGCTCTGTCCAGTCTCTGTTCCAGGTCAGCCTTCCCAAGGCATCAATTTAATAAAGTGACATGCAAATCTGGACTCCAGCCTTCACCACCAAAGGCTTTCAGAAAATCTGGGAACAGCAGCTCTCTGGAACTTTCAGGCTTTTATCTCTCCTGCAGATTCAGGTGTTGGGCACAGAATCACAAAAGGACAGCCAGATCCTGGTCTTTGGAAGGTATTATGCCAAATTTTTGGACAAGTTACACTCACTGGGCTGGAGAAAAGTATGTTTTCTATGAAATGCATCCAACAGTTTAAATATTGTTCACTTGGTACAGTCTCATTCAACAGTGATGCAAGAATAAAATTAAGCATATGCTGAAAAACCAGGACACTATATTTGTGTCTTTCTTTTCCACTAAAGAAAAGTAAGGACACAGTGTGCAATTTCAAAAATGTGTGACTGAAATCAACTCTTTTGGCTTGAACTCTTGTTTTGTTTTACTTTGAAGATGTTTTACTTTATTTTTACTTATGCATGAAAGTGCAGGTCTTTGTGCTCTGAGATATTTAAAAGTGCCCTTAGAATTTGTCATACAAAACCTCTTAGATCCTTTGCAAGCACCCAAGCATTTTCTCATATTTAGAATCAGAGTTTTAGCAAAGTTTTCTGTCAAATGGAAGGCATGTCCCATATAGCTTTGTTCAGCCCTTAGCTGGTGCCAGGAACAAAGCATTTCTGTGCTAACAGGAATCATCTTTAACTTTTATGTTTACTTAAAAGCTTACCCATCTGCTCCCAGATCTGCTGGTTTCCTTTTGAGCTGTAATTGCTGAAGGCCAGTGGGTGTACTGGTGTCAATCACACTGGGCACACAGAGAGCCCCTCTGCCTTTCTAGGGGTTTCATTTACCACACTTAGATGAATGCTCTGAATGCTTTAAAACTTTGGGACAGTAGATGAAATCCTGGTTTCACTGGAGTCAATAAGTGATCCTCTCATGCTGATCCTGACTGGCAGGTGTCTTGGGAAGGCAAAACCCTGCTGCTGTTCAGAGAGGAGAATGCAGCTGTGAGGCCAATCCCCACCATAGGTAGGGCACAAGTGCATTTGAACAGAACCCCTCAAGGAGCTGGAAACTGGGAGTCAAACAACCCACGCAAAACCATTGACTACTGTCAAAATGAATGTGGTCTTCATTTTCTTCTTAACCTCATCTCTACTGCATATGACTTAGGCACAGCTTTCACCACTTTAAAGTAGTGAGAACTGAAAAACATGTTTGGGAGAGATGAAGTTTTTAGGCTATTTGTTCTGAAATGTGTTTTTTTATTATTACATTGCATGCCAAGGAACTCTAATAACATTTAAAAGTTATCCATTTCCTATTTGATGCAAAAAACCCCGAATGAATGCACTTAAAAATGCTTATATGAAAATGTACAAGAAAGTGCCATTTGTGTTTATATGAAAATGTTTCTTATGGGTTTTTAATGCATGTGTCCATAGCATGTTATTATCATTCTTCAGCTGGAGCTTGCTTTTAGCTTTTAGGGGGAAAAGATCATTACATATTCTTTCAGTGATAACTGAGGAGTTGTGTTTAGCCAAAAAAAGTAATAATATATTTTTTATCTAAAATTTATATAAATATATTTTTTATCTAAAATTTATATAAATTATATATATTACATATATATAACATAGTTATATAAAACAATTTTGTTAACAACTTAGACGAAAAGAAGGCCATAAAGACTGTATTTGGAGGCCTTAAAAGTTATTTTTTGGCATTGAAGCTCTTTGTGACCTCCTTGTAAAAATGGGACAATTTCCTACCACTCTCCTTAATGACCCTGTAAAATAATTGCCAAAAATAATTTCAGGTTACACATTTCTAAATCTTCAGATTTCCATCTTTTTCTGTGGGGTATTGTGCTCCACAGGTGCAAAAGGCAATTTCTCAGAGAGGGAGAGAGAGAGCAAGAGCTGTGCAGGGTTTATAACATGATAATAAAATGATAAAAAAATTATAATATGAAGTAATAACTTCATATTCTCTGTGCCTTGCTTAGGAACACACACACAGAAGTGTCCTGGACTATATATATGACTCTGTTTTGAATTTAGTCTCTCCTTGGCTTATGATTCTGTTTTATTAATGAATTTAATGCTGCTTATCAGAAATGACCAAATACCTTGTAAAGTCAGTATCAATATTGGCTGGCAGGGAAAACTTCAGTTCTTATTAAAGTAAATGAATTTATGAGCAATTATGAATATTATTAATATATTTTGTAGAACAATTATTCATATTCTGGAATGTCTCTTAAGATAATCCTTTTTTCTTTGGAGACAACTATTGCACTTCACCCCCAATTTTGTTATCGTTCTTTGTCTTCTTAGTTCCATATGGAGTGGTCTGATATAGACCCTTTAATTTTCTTCTCTTTTTTAGCCTTTTCTGTGTAAAACTATATTGAAGGTTGACTTCTGGCTCATATTACTTCCATGAAAAATCAAAAATTGAGTGGTGGCATTAGGATCCATGCTTAACAATCACAGATTGACTTTTGCTGACATCTAACAGTGATAAAAAAAGAAGTAAAAGCACTTAGTTTCCAGTTCTGTGTAAGAAGCAGTGCAGAGCTGCTTATTCTGCCCCCAAACAGAATTTTGGTAAGTGCAATTTCATTGTTCTTCCCCCACTGTGCCAGAATGGAAATAAATTTCATGACTCTTTTACTTGCACAGGTTTCTCCCTCATGGCTTCATTGCCTTTATTTTCATGATGAAAATGTAGAGTAAAGATTATGTCCTCTCTTTTCTTATCCCTGCCAGCCTACCTTCTGCCCATGTGTTTGGAACAAAGGGAATAAAACCAATCAGTGACTGGGTGGGAAGCCTGAAATGAGGTAAAAACTCAATATATTCCAATTTAGTTGCACTAGTTCTGTTCAGTGTCATCCAACCCCATGGATTCATCCTTCCTTTACAGAGAACATCCCTGTCTGCAGTGTTTATTTCTCAGATAATCAAAAGAGATTTGGGTATAGGTCATAGTTTTAGTAAGTTCTGATACTTTCTAAAGAAAAGGCACATTTTCTTCAGATTTTCTTTATTTTTCTAATATATGATTCTTTTTGCTTACAAACCAATTTTTAGTACAAAATTTTCAACAGAGCAAAATATGTAGTATTCAGTTAAGAATTTAAGTAGCCCTTTGCTTTTGTTAGAACTGTGTTCCTGTTCTAATTGCAAACATTAGACTGTTCTTTTCTTTTAGGGGGAAATGTAGTTTACAATGTCAAGATTCAGTAAAAGCTAATCATAAGATTTTGCTGGAAATATTATAATGAAAAGCCATTAAATCAAGCATTTTTCTTACAATATCTCATGCTGTGAAGTTGTCAGCAAATTCTATAAATGAAATATTAATACAAAATTGATGGCAGTTAAAAGTGAAGAATTATTTCAGAGTAGATTTCTTGATGGCAAGAAGAAATAAGCCCTTCAGATATGATATCATTAGTAAATACACCTTATCAGAATGCTAACTGTAAATTTATATTAACATTCTATTGCCTGGAATAATTAAAAATATTTTTAGAATTATATCAATGGTATTTCACTTCTCTACCAACAACTTTTAACTGAGGTTAGCTTGTCTCAGTAAGAGTACTTCTCCTAGTTATTTAATAATTTCTAATAAATCAATATTTTCTTAAATAAAACAGACTCACTAAACATCATACATAGACTTCAATCCTGATCTCATTACTTGATAGAAATTCTAAATAATCTGTCTGAGGTCAGCAGGTGAATTACTTTTCCAGTTCCATGTGCTTTACAATTTTATCTCTTCCTGCTAAAAGGCATGTACCAAACCAACCAAGATTTTATGACCCATCACTTATTAGCAGAAATATGGAAGTAGAAGACAAACACTATTTATTATTACCATAACCAAAATATTGCCCTGAACCAACCTTGAAATGTTTAGAATGCCACAAAAATAAAAACAGAGCAACAAAATTTATGCAGATGAAGGAGAAATACATGTGGGCAAAATTGTATTAAAATTTGTTTTAGTTCTAGATTTTCCAATGAATATTATTCAGTTAATTCAAAGATACCAAATTTTTTCTTTGGAGCTTATAAATTGATAAGCTACATTTACAAATCCATTTGATTTATTATGATAGGAATTACATGTCAAAGCCATTCAGGTGGTTCACTAACTTGTGCAGGGTATTTTAACTCCTCTCCAAAAGAATTCTGGCACACTAAAAACCATGGAGGGGGTGACAGGCACTGCACCACCCAGTGCCCAGGCACCTCCTACGGGTCACACATCTCCTGGAATTCCTTTAGGAATAATTTCATCACAGAAGGGGTGGCTGGGCATTGGAAGGGGCAGCCCAGGGAGGTGGTGGAGCCTCTGTCCCTGCAGGTGTTTAAGGAAAGGCTGGATGTGGCACTCAGTGCCACGGTCTGGGTGCCACGGTCTGGGTGCCAGGGGGGTGTTTGGCCATGGGTTGGGCTCAATGACCTCTTGGGAGCTCTTTCCCCACCGAGCTGCTCTGTGACTTGGGAGCTGCTCCCATTGGCACTCCCGAGCAGCTTTAACCTGTGGACAGCCAGGAGTGGCCAGCAGGAAGGGAGGAGCCCCTTGAGCAGCACAGTGTGAAGGGTGCAGGGCACTCACAGCTCTGTGATTCTCTTTGGAATTATGACATCCACTGCCCAGAGAATGATGGGCCTTTGTCTTTTGAATAACTATATCAGTTGTCAATATTTCATATGTCTTTCAATGTGGATAATAATTTCAATGTCACTTGAGAGTAGCCTAATACAAATTCATTAGCACTTCCATGTTAAATGATCAAGCTTTACCTTTAAATAGTTCTCATTTTTGTAATTTTTCTAATTCAACAATTTCTTGTAATTCGAACAGAAGGCATTGTACTACCCTAGAGGGCATATTAATTATCATATGTATTCCAAAATATTTAATCATTCCAAATAAAATTCCAATATATTTAATCAATCCCAGATTAGATTTTTATTCACTAACAATTTAGGCATTCAACAAATGACCAATTGTTAACACAGTTGGTTTCACTGGGATATGTGCTTTTTGCTTATTAAAGGGTTTTAATTTAAAATAATTGCAGAATCTGAACATTTGGACCCATTGTAAATAATTAATTGTGGCACCACCATAGCCTTATGTTTGATGTTGTTTTTTTTTTCTGATTTCTGATTACCTACTGAGTAGTATCTTTTTTACAATTAAAGCACTCTAGGGCCATGAAATTTCATTTCTTTCATTCCTTAGCATTTCTCCTGTGAGATTCTAGAAGCTGAGTGTTAAAGCTGTTAAAGCTGTATTTTGAAACTATTTAGGCACATGAAGATGCAGAGAGGTGCACGATGTGATTTACAAATTTTGGACAGTTATTCCCCTCTGCTGGGAGGGAAAATGCTAGAAACTGGTGGGGATGTCATCATGACTTCACTCATTAAGAAAAGTCTTCCCCATGATTCCTGATGGTGTTTGTTTTGCCTTGTTTAGGAAATAATTGGAGCTGCTGAGCTCTGATCGTGGTATAAATCAATACTGCAGCTGGTGAAGCTTGGCTGATCTGCACCAGCTGAGGATTTGTTTCACTATGTGTAAACTCTTATTGCTGCTCTTACAATTGCATGTCTCCTGCCCCTCGTTCAGGTTCCAATTGACAGGCTCAGTGCAAAGTGGCTCAGAGCACTCTCTGATAACGTGAGTGGGCTCTGGGTTACAGAGCATTTAAACTGACAGCTGAATTTCCAGAGCCACACTAAACAGGAGAGACATGAATGGGCACTGGTGGTAACAGATGGGCTTCATGTATTGACATAACAGGAATACCTGATGCCCCTGTTTGCTGTGGATTTGCAGCATCATCAATAGACTTTGAATACCTTGCAGGATTGTCTTGAAACCAGCGTATCATCATCATTAGAATCTGTGCAATTGGAAAAATAGGATTATAAATATTTATCAGTCCAGGTACAAGAGACACAGGAATCCCTCACCTTGGTGAACACGGAAGGAGAAAATAGTCTTAGGGCAGCAAGAAAAACAGGCTGCTCTCCTCAGGTAGAGTTCTGCAAGGCTGCAACACACAGGGCACAGTGATCCTCTCACATCCGTGCCCTCACCCTGTCCCATGCCAACAGAGGATATGACCCTTCTATATTTTTAATGAGAAATGAAGTTTATTCTTTGCATGTGCTGGGTTTTGTTGGTTTTTTTTTTCTGTGTTGTGCTCTTTTACCATTCCCTCGCCCAGCTCCTGTACAAGTGTCACTTCCATGACGAGTTTTCCTGGCGAATGAGGAGTAAAATGTGTAGGCTCTCTGTGGCACAATGAAAGCATGCATTTTTTTCAACTTATGCGTACGTAAGCCTTCTTTTGTGAATAAGACTCATAGGGTCAGATAATGTTTAAAGGGAAAGGCTTTATGTCTCTCAGGCCTGCATGTTTCCACATGGATGCTTCTACACACACACAGATTGAATTATGAACAGACCTATTAATGCTGGGATCACAAAAGGTCAAGTTTTGTCTTCTTTTACCTCTATTCAGAATTGCTTTTGAAAGGGGGGAAAAAAGGGATTTGCAGAAAAAAAAGATTCATGATGAAGAATTTTACAGGTCTTTTTTTTCTGTCCTTTAGCAACATCTGGGAGTTGGAAAAAAAATTCTTATTATGTTAAATAGTCCAGGGGTATTGTATTACTAGATTTTAATATATCTCCTTTGGGTCACTTGGAGGGTTACCTAATGGAGTGACCTGCTACATAAGGAACAAAAACACCAAAAAGGAACTTAAGGAAAATATTCCTGCTACTATAATGGACATGTTTAACTGAAGAAAAATTGTCAAAGTATTCCAAGAAAAATCTTTAAATGTTGGTTGTCTTTTATGGTTTTATTTTCAGGAAAACCTTACATTGATGTTGAACTCTTCCTTAAGACTACTCATTTGAGAAGTGAGTATTTAAACTTTAATATGCACATCCACATAAAAGCAGATGTTACAAAGTGTTCTGTCAGATCTCATCACAAGTAATATTTATATTATTTTCACTTTTTTTTTGCTAGAAGAAAATAAACTTATTGAAGTGTACTTATTGTATTTTCATGTTCAGTGTCCAATGGTGCAGAGTCCTGAAATAAATCTAATACCTAAAAAGATATTATCCTGTATTTTATCATGTATGTTCCACAGAAAACAAATTTGAGAGAACTTGAGGAAACAGATGATGCTTTTAAGATGGCCAAAAGTTAACGTTTTACCCTAAAGATTTCCATTACTTTTGGCACTGTTTTAGGTGCATGTGCGTGTGTGCATCAGTGCAAATACTTGCAAGGACAAGCATTTAAGTCCATCCCTACTCCCTTTTTGTAATGCAAGAAATGCATTTCTCTGTCTGCTTACATTTGCAAAAAATGATACAAAACATCCTGAAGAAGAAAAATGTACAAGTGAGATAAAAATTTTGGGTGTTATGAAGGCTGGACATTATTCACAGAAGTCCAGAGAAATCTATTAAAATTAAGGAAATTGATATGATGATAAAAATTAAATGCACTAATAGAAAAATGTGATTCCCATTGAAAGAGTCACTGGCATCATTTTTACAATTTAAGAATTATTGACTCAAATATGGATAAAATCATCTAGGAATCCCTATAGGCTGAGGTAAATGAGATTAATGGAAGGAAGTCAACTTTGACACTGTATAAAGCTAGGAAAGAAAGGGATAGCAAAATATTGTAATGCTGTTATATCAACACCACCAGCTGAAACTTTATATTTCTTTCCACAGGCTTAGGAAAGAAAGCTATAGTGAAAAAAAAAACAAAACCAAAAAGGATTAAGGCTTTGTCTTCAAAAAGAGTATAGATATTTTATTTCGAGTAAAAATGACAAACAGTGGCTCAATTAAGATGAAAATAAAACATTACAAAAACACTCGTGCATAAAATAGATAAACAGCAGGATTTCAGCAGAAGGCTCATGATGTTTTTTCCTTCTGAGTACTTAATGAAATTCTAGAACTCACTTTTGCAAGCTATCCTTGAGTCCTGTTTCCTTTATTTTGTGGTAAAGGTCAGTGTCAGAGATTCAGGTGGGCTGGGTTGGGTTGGTGACTATGTAGCAATGTTCATATTCTTTTTGATATACAGGAATCTCTACGTTTTTCTTAACTGATATATTTTACTTATAAGGGAATAAAATAAGGCATCATAATGTGGTAATAAAGAGGAAGAATCTGTTCAAGCAGCTGGAAAACCTTTATTTCAATATGTGTCACACTGTCCATTAAAATAAAAAGGCAGAGTAAATAAAACTGAAAAAATCTCATGCAATTCAGGGCTTCATGGCTGCCTTGCTGGTGTGAATGTGGTTTTCTGTGTGTACAGACACCCTCTGCAGTGAAATCATGTGATTGCCCACACAATACACAGCTATAACTCCTTAGTTGCCATGCACAATCTATCCCAGTTATTTCTCCTAAGCCATTAAAACTAATGGCATATGTAATCTAATTTTCTTTGAGTTAGATGCACAATTACTCATGAGAAATGAATTTAGGAACACAAACTGAGACAGCTGGAGGCATAAGTTCCAGCACTCTGTGGTCCCAATATTTTGTGTTTGTAAATGTAAAGCTCACATTCCCAAATAAGATACAAAGTTTTATGTTTCCATACTAAAACATAACTCCTTAGTTGTGTTCCTATGCTCAAATTATGCAACCAGACTGGTTGCAGACTGGTAAGACTGCAATTCTGAAACCTGAAAGTTCTGCAACCAAAAGTTTTGAGAGCATTTGTGTTGTTTTTGTGTAAGTACCCCTCTTCTGAGGTGATGATGTTTGCCCTTTCTGGAGGCCAATTCAATTAGCATTTCTTCGTGGCTTAAAAATTTGAACATTATGATGGTGATGATCACACAGTTAACATGCTCAACTACATTTAAAGGCCCCAAGAATGTAAATTCTAAACTGTAACTACGTGGCTACCCTGTCTGTCAGATATAAACACTGCCCACTGGAAAGACTCCCTTTATTTTGTTCTGAGGACTTGTAGGGTAAACTTAATATCTGAAAGCATGGCAGTGACGGTTTTTACTGTATTTAGATCTCTTCTATTCTTCCTTGATCTGAGACATTCTCTTGTCCTTCCCAAATTCATCAAGAATATATATAGAGAGAGGTTTTGTTATAATGAAAATATGACATGATATATGCATAAAAAAATGAAAATATTTTAATGAAAACTGGAAGAATATGTGCTAAACATCATTAAAGAAATGTATTTAAGTTCTCTGGAAGTTAAAGAATTGTTTTTGAAATTATGCCATTTTTTTTCTGTGAAAACAGATTGTAAATTAGAACTTCTGGAAGTAATGAATGTGTTTTTTCCAGTTATTAAAGATTATTATAAGTGTATAATTACTGGTGAGTTATGTGATTGCCTATAAAATGCAAAACAAAGGAGGAGGAAAACTGTGTTTATTCCTTGCCTTTGCTGCCCTTAATCATGGTTTTGTGTATGATCATGGCTCTTCTTCTATGGAGGCATAAAAACGTAACCATGCATCTATAGTAGGAATTCATTTCTGTATAGGAGTTATACATTTGAATTATGTGTCCTCACCAACCTGGAACAGTAAACCCCCCAATAGTTCAGAAGGTTTGTGAGGAGAAATCTGACGGGTGTGACACCAACTTCAGCTCCCTCTGTAACTATTGCAGTTTAACTGCTGAGGTGAGAGGCTGTGATGACTCCAAAGCTCTGGAGTCATCTCCTGAAATCCTCCACCCCTACAGGCAAAGCAGGAACAGGGACCTTGTGCAGCTGTAGGTATAAACCAGGGTGTCCCTCAATCACAAAACCATTGCAGGATTTGTATCCAGAGCATGTTTCAACATTGATATGGTCTCATCACTTGGTTAAAAATATCTTGGCTTCTGTTTGGTAACACATACACATACACACCTCTAGGAATTTGGAAGTGAATTTGTTCAAAGTTAGGCTGCATTCTTCATCTTTTGGGAGAAGGGCTTAGGTAGGGAGACTTTGTAATAGTTTTTAACTTGAAGTTGTTAAAATATATAAAAGTTGTCAATTCATTTCACTAATTAGTTTAGAAGTCAGGGGGCAGGATTATCTATCTATCTATTTATCTATCTATCTATCTATCTATCTATCATCTATCTGTCTGTCTGTCTATCTGTCCATCCATCCATCCATCCATCCATCCATCCATCTTTCTATACTCAAACTACTTTTTGAAAATTAAATTCTAAAATTAAAGAGTACCACCCCACATGTTTTCTCAGGACACTAAAATAACTGCTTGAAGTTCTATAGAATTCCTCAAACATTTTAATACATCTGAGAAAATACAGTCTATTAACCTGTCCTATAATCAACGTTCCTTTGACAGATAAATAGTCTATGAAATTCTTTGAACAATAGCACTTCAGATGTGAGTATATCTATCCCCTTTAACCAGTGGATAGCTGTGGCAGGGCTAAAATAATTCAGGGTAAATTTAAAAAAAAAAGTTTGCTCTGCTATGTTTAAAACAGTGTTAGACTTCTGCTGTGGAGTTTATCAAGCTCACGTGAAGAGAATGGAAGCATTTTTCTGGGTTTACATTAACTTTATGGACAGCATGGAAGCAGTTTTGTAATTTGCTCTCTTAACTTTCAGCTTAGCTTGACTTTTGTTCTTTCAGCAGTTTTATTGCTGTAGTAAGAACTCTAAATCTTGTTTCTGTAACTCTTGCATAATGGCAGAGCTTATGTCTTTGCTTTCTTCAGTCTTCCAGTGAGAGAAAGTGGGCGAACATCCAGGTTTAAGATAATGTTTCCCATGGCAAATTATTGTACTGAGTACTGGGTGTTATTATTCACCTACAGGAAGCCTACAAAATTCCTTGTTATCCCTCAGGTTATCAACTTGCCATATGATCTATCTCTTCCAGGAAAGCCTAGTTCTAAAAGCAGAGTTTTTCCTTTTGGTATAATGGCATTTGCTATATCACAAACTGTATTATTTCAGACTTTGTTTTGAGGAAAAACCTTCATTTCTTGACTCAAGAAGACAACAGGAAGTTTTTTGCAGGTCAGAACGTGGCAGTGTTGTTTGACAGCTATTTCTGAGGAAGTCTCTAGACAGCAGGTACTTAGTGAACAGTCAGAAAATGGAGATAACGTCCTTATTTCTGATCATAATGCTCTAGCTAAGCAGTAACAGGGAGTGGAAGATTTATTATGTAAGGTCTTCCTCAGAGTTAAAATCAATCACAGGTGCTCAGTTTTGGAATTTTCTCTCATAGTCTGGGTTTAAGAAACCTTTCAGAGAATAAGGAAATCTGTGGTGGTGCCTATCAGAACAACCTGGGAACATCTGAGGAATAGAGAGAGTAGATGTTGCAAGTCAAATATCTGGTTATTTTGTTTGAATTATTACATCATGTGATTGTGGCACCTGCATAGCAACACAGACTGGAAATTAGACCTGTACTGTCATTTTTGGGTATTTGTTGCAGATAAACACAATCCATAATCAGAGTTTATTCTTTATGGATATTCAGAATGAACTGTTGGCTGAAGCTAAAATATTTACCTAGCAATACACACATAGGTTCTTAATGTTTATGTTTTCCTGAACAAACTAGTAAGAAAATAAATCTGCAGTTACTTTTTAAACTTTGAGATGACTTCAGTGTACCTCTGTGTTATGCCTGGTTTGAGTGCAGAGTGAATATTCTTACAAAAAGTTTAACACTCTCTATCAATTTTTTTTTTTTTGTCAGGGGAAGACTTCTCATCCCAAAATTGCACAAGGAGATTACCTGTCAGCAGGTAACTTCAGCAGGCAGGAAACTTTGCTTTTTTTGTTTCTGTGAACATTTAGTCTTCGGAAGACTTGAACTGATCAATTAGAAAAACCCACCATCAAGAGACATTTATGATTCTGTTTTGTTTTAGGATTGTATTCTCTTGAGGTATTTGTGATGGGGATATTGTAATAGGCTGAAACAATTTCATATTATGAACAAGAATCCCAGATTGAATCAAATGTATTTTACACAAATATCAGCACTATATTTTTGGACTTATTTATGGATCACAAGAGAACCCTGCTACTGACTTTAGTAGGAATAGGGCTTGAATAGCTTTTGTTTAAAATATAATGTACATGTTCATGATCAATCACTGCATTTCAATTATATTTTTTTCTAAAGTTATTAAAAATATATCCAGTTATAAAAATATCTTCTATCAGACTTCTATGTTGCAACAACTACTCACAACACATGTGTTTTGAAAATCTTTTTCTCTTCAGAATTTTTTTCCTTTGAAAATTAAGAAAACTCCCATACAAGGATTATTCAGGTAGCTAACACCTCACAGGGTCAATTGTTTAATAATAATAAAAAAATGAGTGAGTGGATGAGGAAATGTGAGATGAGTTGCTAAAGGAGATGCTTATTTAATGGGTTCTGGTGCAAATTTGACCTCTGATTTATGGCTGCTCCTTATGCCATTGTTGTCTGGTTCATAGTTATTTCTTAGCATGTTAGAAACTAGACACAAGGTAAAAAGTTTACTTCACTGTGCATTCTCCTCCCTCCAGTCCCCAGTAAATTCTTGTCTAACCACTTCCCCAACACAGACACATCTGGCTCTTCATCCCAAATCGCCACTGAATCGAGCATTGTGTGTGTGCAGACTGACTCTAATGAGATCATACCTGACCAAACCATTCCATAGGTGGAGCAGTGTTTGGTGTGGTCAGAAAAGAGGGAGATAAAGGAAGAGCACGGCTCCCTGAGCATTCCTGTCATAAGTGCTGTGCAGCACAGCCCCTGTAATCCCCTCGAGCCTGCTCTCACAGGTTGGAGTGTGCCGAAGTGCCAGTGCTTCTCTGGAATGCCAAGACATTAGCTCATGTCTACAGGGAATGGGGATCCCTGTAGGTTTGGGGAATAAGGTGGTTTGGCTCTGATTTCCATACAAAGCATCTTCTTTGGCGTGACATTAAAGGAGAGTTATAGCTACTCACAGAAGTTTAGGTGAATTCCAAAAACCCAGAAGTTGCAGAGTTTAGTACCAAACTTCTTAGCTCTACGTGTAGCAAGGCCTGCACTGCTTATCTGGGATTTTCCATCAAAAAGGGGCATTGTTTCATTAATGTAATTATTGCACTGACTATACATTTTGATTAGCATTTCTCTGCCATGCTCTCATTCTCTTCATCAATTACAATTCAAAAGTTAAACGTGGAACATATAGCTGAAAGAATCTAGACCTTCATTTAGAAATGCAGTTCACTATTTCTGATTTTATGCACATATAAATATTTGTATAGATTTGTGCAAGGTGTATACTTATTTAAAAAAACAAAGAAATTTTCTACATCCCACTTTCATAGTTTCTGGTTCTGAAATACATTGGATTGTAAACTGCCCCTCAGGCTTGAACTTTCACTTTATTAAATAGTTATCTTTGAAGAATAAACTTTATGTGTGGTCTGTGTGCCTGCTTTGGATTGTGTATTTCACCTTTTACAGAAAACTGTCCCTGAAACCATTTTTACTTTAAATGAATTTGTTCTATAAGAATGAACTGAAACACAGAATTATGCTCTGCATCAGGGATATTTGAAGAACTGCATGAAGTGTTTAAATTTTCTTCTGAACCAAAAGGTACATTTCAAAGATCTAGATTTTTGTTGTTCTTGTTCTGTGTGGTCATTGATATAGAAAATAATCGAGATCTTTTCTGAATACATTAGGCTTTGTCTAGCAGTAGATGGATCAATTTCATCTAATTTTTCTTCTTCCTGGATGGTGTAATCTGAAGGGGAAGTAGAGATGTAGAAAGAAAAATTAAATTGGTTAGAATGAATATTTGTTTTTCCTCTCTTAAAAGAATAATCTTATTAATTGAAATGATAAAGGTTACAGAGCTCTCAGTATGTGGATTGTTGTGGCAATAATACAGCCATATTTGACCCATGTGCTTTGCTTGAAGCACTCTCCAAGTCCTCTGCATGGTTTTTGCAACAGCTCTATCTTCCCTCTGGAGATGTTCCTTTGGATCTTTTGGTCTGGGCTGTGGAAGATCCTGGATCAGGGTGGTCCTAAGGCTGAGCACACCTCCTTGTTTTCCAGCCAGAGCCCTTTCAGGTTCTGAGATGTGCTGCTATAAGGCATGGCTAGGGCTGTCTTTTGTGAAGTGATGCAAAATAAAATAACAGGGTGAACAAAACTGAAATGAAGTTCCCATTTTTTTTTTTAAAGGGGTCCAAAGTGTGAACATGGCATTTATGAAAGGCAGTGCTGTGCACAGTGATAATCCTTCTCTACAGAGCATCTAAAGGTGTCAGCATTTATTTTCTGATGTTTGAAGCTCAGTGCTCATACAGAGAAAGCTCCGAATTTGCACTGACCTTGCATTGCTTCAGTCATTATGCTTAAAACAGCATTATGAAGTTTTTTCATATGCAAAGGAAATAGTTGCTCTGAGCCTAAATTATGAGGCACAGGACCTAAAATTTGCAAAGCATCTGCTGGATTCAAGGCATTTTAGACTCATGTAAGTGACATACTTTAGAATCTATATTGTATAAACAAGAAGCCTCTTTATAATTTGTATTTTTTCTATACAGTAGAAAAGTAGTAATACTTTGTATGTGAACTAAACATTAAGAGTATTTTAATGCCAATTTTTGCTTTCAATAACAGCATCTATTAAGTTTTCAAACCCATCCTTACTTTCTTTTAAGCCAAAAAGTGTTGGAGAAATTCTAGGATTTTCTCAATTTCTTTATCTAGCAAAGACTCACCCAGAGGGTCCAGAGAGTGAAGGAGTGGATGCTGCTGGTCCTGCAGCACTCAGTGGAGTTTGGTCAGTTGTGTTTGGCTGGCTCACGTGTGACCTGTGGGCAGAATCTCTTATTTGTGGTTGGTGAACATCAGGTGTCTTGCTGCTCAGAGGAAAGGAATCCAGTCCCAAGGCTGTAGGGTGAAATGGAGCATGGAAAGTGGGGATGGCTAAGATGTTTGCCTGGATGGTATTTCTCTAGATCTAAATGAAAATGTAGATGCAGTCAAATGATTATTGAGAATTAATTGTTTAATTTGCATCCTTAGCTTGCATATATTTTTGCAGGTATATGAAGGTGATGAAGGCACAGGGGAATTACTTCTTTATTAACAAGAAAGAACTGGGAAATTATTCTGAGGATCAACCCAAAGCTATTATGAAAAAACTAAGTAAGTGATGACTTTAAATTCAAGTATTATGTTGTTCAGAATTAAGTGATTTTAGATTTTCACTCAATAAAAACGTGTTTTGGTTGTTGATCCCCAGGATTCCCCTGGGGCTCAAGATGTAGGGTCTGTCCCATGGAGATTCCCTTGTGCAACTGGACACGTGCCAGGTAGAGCTGCAGGACCCAGACATCTGAGATCCAGCCATGACACTGATGTGCAGGAGAATCCTCAAAGGAGCAGTGGCAAAGGAACCAGGCCCTGGTACAAGCTGCACTGGCATTTCTCTTCTGTGGGCAGCTAAGGACCACAAGTGCCCTAGCCCCTCTCAATGTGTCAGAGAGCAGCTGATTTATCTCCTGCCATGTTGTCTTAGCTCATTCCTGACATAGCCAGCATATTTTGTGCTGAAAACCACATGTAAAAGAATGAATTTATTCTGACCCTTGTCTGACTAGATGGTCATAAAATATCACTTTCTTAATGAATTGGAATTTTGTATCCAGGGGTGAATGTGTTCAGTTTTGAAAATGTTCATATTTCCTTTTGTTCCTCTTCTGGCAACAGCTTTTACAGTGATAAATTATTTACACATTCATGATAACCATAATACTTTCTTCTTGTATGTGGTAGTTCTGATAGTACTTCCTATTTAGTAGCCACTTCTCATGCAGAGGCATCTGTAAAAGTACAGAGTCAGTCAGATTTTGTCAGTTCAGGCACAAGGTTGGTCAGACTGCAGCTTCTGTGTAAATTTCCATATTTTCTTTAATCTTTCCTTAGTCATTGTTAGATCAGTAAAATCTGGCTCTAGGCAAGCCTGGTAGAATCTACTCCAATCTGATCTATGCTCAGGTATGAATACTGAAAAAATAGAATGAATAGATATATTAAAGACTTAAAATTTGGATCAAATTGCTCTTGAAACACCCTAATTCATAAGAGCTAGATAGTGATCATTCTAGCTATATGTTAAAAATTCAACTGAATCTGTCTCCATTCCTGGAGATCTTTACCAAAAATCTCATTAGCTCATGACAAATTTCACTTTTCCTTCTGAGAGTGTTGATTGCCAACAGTATCTGGGTTTGTTTGGCCTAAGGATGGTGATGTAAAGAGTCTGCAGACTTAGACAAACCTGTTTCAAACGGAACAGAAACCCAGAACTTTCAAATGCTTCTCATATCTCAGAGGGCAACACCATTTGGAGACTATCAAATCTTAAATTGCTCTTTTTGGACAGAGAACAGGACAACCACACCGCACGTCCATGATGTGAAACTGTTAAGGGGTGTTTAGGAGTAAAGATACCCCTCATAGAAACAATTTTAGATGTTTTATGGGACTGTTCATCATCCTCAGATACGCAATTCAGAGACCAGAAGGGTGGCTGTGCTCAGAATTTTGCCCAGAGATTCCTATATGAACCTTGATGTCTACTAGAAGTACAATCCTCCCCTTGGAAAGATACCTGCCACTTCACAGTTTCTGTGTATTGAAGAATCCATCATAATAGTACATACTCATTTAAGAAAAAACAAACTTGCTGCTTTGCTTTTCAAATTACGCCTGATTTGTTCTACTTTTATCTGCTAGATTAAACATTCCTTTTTATGGGGAACCAGAGCTCCACTCAGAGTCAGAGCAACCCATGCTTTTTTAGATGCATAATCCCACATTTTACAGGAGGAGTCTCTGGGGACAGACCCCTTGTTTTTCTTGTTGAAACAACAGGGATTGCTACCTATCAGTCCTTTTGTTCCTGGGATCTGTGAGTTTATTAAGGTTCAAAGGAAAGATTATTTATTTATTTCCTCTGCACATAAAAGACACATAAAACAAGTTGTAAAAATAAAGCAGGACCTCTGTGATCTTATTTACACTTTGATCTTTTCTTGATGGCTTCTTGAAGTTCATGTCAGCTTCTTTACTATTCCGTATGTAACAGGCACGATCTTCCCCTCCATGTTTCCTTGCTGGTGTGTTTGCTTTTATCAAACAAGGTATTTTTGATACCCTTGATTTCCCCTCACGGTTTGCTCCAAGTTCTTCTTACTTTTGGTAACATTTTAATGCTTGCCATTTTTGGTCCTACATTCACTGGGAAAAGTCAGCCTTGTCTAGCAGGGACATAAGGAAGCATTGGGCAATCCCATACCTCCTCCCACTGGGGAGTTGCTTCTCCTCCCCTTTCATTTCTCCCATCTCTCCACCTATTTTCCATCCCTTGTTCAGAGTACAATAATGAAATGTACATGCCCCTGAAGGTTTCAGTGCTTGGCATCCCGGTCCTCTTCAGCTCAGGTCTCAACTCCAGTTCAGAGTACCTGAGGGTTGGAGCCCTTTGCCCATAAATACTGCCTGATAAAGCCTCAGTGTCCTCCCACTCTGAGGTTCCAAACTTCCAGAGAGGTTGGCTGAGAGCTCTGTCTCTGTTACTGATTAAATATGATGTCCAGGATTTCTGTAGTCACAGTCTTTTGGCTGCTATTTGGAGATGTGGTTGCCATTCCAAATGTTCCAAGTCGTTTCTTTGTTTGGTTCAGGGATTTTCCTGTGCTAGATGTAAATTTCTCTCCTGCTTTTTTCCTGAATTTATTTTACCACAAATAAAACTTGTGATAAAATAAATACTTGTTTTTCTTCTAAGCATTGGACCTCTAACAATTAATCTGGCAGTCTTGCAGTGGTACTTTTATGCTTTTCCTATGTGTGTCATATATCCCATTATTCCAATGTTTTCATTATAATCAGAATAGAATAACTATTTTTGCATGGAAATTATTTTTGCATTGAAATTTATGCTGCAATTCTCCTTATTTAAAAGACTATGATGGCTGGTTGGGTGCTAATAGCAATGAAGTTCCTGATATAAACTAGGAAGCTGTCTGAGCTGCTTATTCTCAATAAAAAATGGAGAATGATGCAAAATGTCTTGTTTATCATAAAACCAGTGTGAATAGTCTCAGGCTGGTGTTTATCTCAACCTATAGATTACAGAAAAATCCTAAACCACTTCTTTAGACTGGATAACTTCTAAAATCTCATTTCTTCTATATGAACTTAAATTGGTGCTGAAGTAGCTGTTGTGGTTACTGAAATTTAAATTGGCATGCTTCCATTCTCTAACTGGATAGAGGAAAATGCACTATCCATATTTTTTTACTTTGTCTTATATATAAATATGCAAATTAGTGATTCAACTAAACTTAGAAATATGTTTATAGAAAACCTCATATTTCAAACAATAAAATGCATGTTTTCATGTTGCTACAGGCTGGAAAAACAAGCAAGATTAAATGAACAACAAATAAAACTTGAACTATTGTGGTATTGTCTTTATCTTTCCTGAGGAAATCATTACATACTTCAAATATAGATTTGAACATAATATTGGTTAATTTATAGGTATTTGAATACCAAATTGGCATAACAATGTGAAAGACATTGTTTGGTGTCTAGCAAATCTCCAAAAATTAATATCCAACATTTCCCATCAGCATGTGGGTTGATTATTTTAAAAAACCAGAAGCCTATATATGGGTGTACATATACCCTACATTCTTGAGCTCAAATGAGAATTGATATTTTATATATTATATAAATTTAATATATTTTTCTACCCCAAAAGCCTTCCCATATTTGTTCCCGATATGCCTCTGCTGAGTGTGACTAGGAGAAAATTTAATTAAGTGGTAAAATGGGGCATGAGCAGATAAGATGGGCATGTTACACACATATATTTCTTTTATTGACAAATAAGTTTAAGTAGTCCCCTATCTTTAACACTTCATCTACATATTATTTCCCCATTTTCTCTTATTTTAACTAAAAAAACCCAAATCATCAGTTTTTCAGCCTGATTCATCACATGTCTGAAAGAACAGTGATGAAGGTGAAGATGTGAAGAACATATTGGAACTCAATCTGTGGGTATGCAAAGCAGGAAGGGAGATGAGCATCGTGGCTGAAGAAACTCAAATTATAAATAATCATGCTTCAAGGGGGTGTGGTAGTTACAAAGAGATTGCCTTTTAGTCAGAAGAGAGTAGCAAAAGGAAGAGGATTTCAGATCCAAAGAATCATTCTAGAGTATTTAAGACAGTCATAGAATCATAAAATGTTTTGGGTTAGAAGAGAGATTAAAAGTGATCTTGTTCCATGGCCAGGGACACCTTGCACTATCCCAGGCTGCTCAGAGCCCCATCCAGCCTGGCCTTGAACACTTCCAAAGAAGGGCAACTAGAGCTCCTCTGGGCAACCTGTGCCAGGGTCTCCCCACCCTCACAGAGAACAATTCATTCCCAATATATAATCTGAACCTGCCCTCTCTAGGTTTAAAGTCATTCTCCCTTGTCAAGGGTCCCTCTCCAGCTCTAGCAGCCCTGCTCAGGACTGGAATGCCCTACAAGGTCTCTCGTCTCCAGCAGGCTGAACACCCCGAACACTTCCAGCCTGTCTCCTGCCCTCCGAGCATCTCCTCTGGCCTGGCTCCCGCAGCCGGGCGCGGTGTCCCAAGGGCGGGGAGCAGGGACTGTCACCGAGCGCTGCTGCAGGGTCCCAGTTAGCGCTGGGATAGCCCAGCACGGGTGGGCGCTGGCGGCAGGGCGGGATCTGCCGGGGAAACGCGGTGTGGGATGGCGGTGAAGGGAGACCGTCCTTGTCCCGGGGCTGGGCTGCCTCAGGGGCTGCGGAGCGGGGCTGATGAACGGGGTCTAACACTGTAGAGCCGGGCCTGGCGCTGTGGAGCGGGGCTGAGGAACGGGGTCTGGCACTGTGGAGCGGGGCTGAGGAACGGGGTCTGGCACTGTGGAGCGGGTCTATAAACCCGGGCCTGGCGCTGTGGAGCTGGGCTGTGGAGTGGGGTCTGGCGCTGTAGAGCCGAGCCTGGCGCTGTGGAGCGGGGCTGTGGAGCGGGCCCTGGCGCTGTGGAGCGGTGTCTGG
>VXBR01001724.1:1280004-1328870 GCA_013400215.1 Cisticola juncidis | reverse complement strand
AAAAAAAAAAAAAAAAAAGGCAAGCATTTACTGAAGTATCTAGTGCTATTGGCAAAATGACTCAGGTCATTTTAGTAAACTCATTTTAGTAGATGATTTATTTGATAAATTTTTCTTTGGAAGAGTTCATCCATCAGTAATACACCTCTTGTTGTGGTTCCAAAATACATCTCATTTCATTCTCTAGTTATGTTGTCCTTATCAGACTTGATATGACTGTGACTATAATATGACTAATAGTCTTTGAGTAATGAAAATTCTAATATTTGTGTTTAAAAGCTTCCTCTCCCCCCAACCCCAGCCCCCCCCGCCTCATTACTTCAAGGTCTCCCTTTTCATCTTAATATTGTGCTTAACAGAGGTTCACCTGTCTTTTCTTGCATGAAAATCTTTATTTAGGGAATCATGAAAACCAACCCATATACAAAGAATGTAACAGGTAGATGAAATGGAACATAGCACTCTCAGAAGTTGAGTTACATCAGCACAGACAGTCTGAAAGCTCCCTTGAATCCACCTAAAATGTGTATATGGAAAACTCATGAAACTGGTGTTTTTATGATTCTCGGTATTTCCTGTTTTGGTCAAACCAGCAATTCAGGACAAACTTCAGATGTTTTTATTTCTGGCCTCTGGTAGGAGAAGACAGTGTGAAAGTTTACATACAAATCTTTATCAGAACTTGTAAAATCATGTAGTCCAATTCTTGGATATGCTACTGAAACATTTCTTTTCATGCTTAATTGAACAAAATGATGTTTTGCTGGCATTCTACAGTCCACAGTAAACTTCAATTATAGTTGTTTTTATCCCTTGCTGTTCTGGAGCCTGATGTTATCTGAAATATTTCCAGGTGTCTTCATACAGCAAAATTTTCTTAGAAATTAGAAACTATCTTCACAGACTGACATTCTCCTAATGTAACCTCTTAATTAGTGCTTCAGAATGGTTATTTATGGTTGTGCAGAAAAAATATACAAGCAGAAAATGTTCTTAGAAATATGTGTATAAAAATATCCCCCAATATTCCCAATCTAGAACAGTTGTTAGTGGCATTTTCTGCTACAACTTCTTAAGAAGGACTGAACTGTGGAATGTTGACACTTAACACTGACAGTGTCCTTTATAAAAATAATTCCCTTCTTTCCTAATTTTTCTCATCTTACAGTCAGTGTAGTAAAATGAAGACTAAACAGTTTAATAATATTATTGCTATAGCCATTCATATTTTAAAATGGGGTTTAATGTTAAAATATTTTTGAGCTGTTGACCTGCAGCCAAGGTTTAAGTGATCTAATTCTGTAGTAAATGTGAGCATTCAAAGCAAAAATAGTTCAAACTGGACTTTTGGCATGTTTTACCAACATTGTTTCAGACTTGGAGTAAAACTTTATATTGGCTCAAAGACTATGGATTTGTTGCAATCTTTGCAGTTCAGTGAACTTTTTTTTTTTCTGTGCATACATATTTCAAGTAAACTCTGTAGTTATAACAAGTGACACGTTATGGACCCTAAATCGTTGCACTGTGAAATATGCACAGAAAAAGGACAAATGAAGATATCAAGGGTCTGTTCCATTTCTCACTGAACTGTAAAATGCCACCCTTGTTGTACAGCAGATCACTGGTTCTGAGCAGGGCTCATTGACTGCTAAGTTGTGGATAGTGTTTCACTTTCTGCAACTGTTAATATCCTGGGTTATCCAGGCATAATGACCTCTCTATTTGTGACACATTGTTGAATTTTCTGGTTCTTTTAACTTATTCAAACCTTTTTTTTTTTTTTTTTTCTTCCTTCTTTTTCTCCATTCATTGGAAGGCTGGAAGGATTCTGCATTGAGCTGCAGTACAGAGCTGCCTCGCTGCTGATCAGCCAATTGCAGTTGAAATACATGGAGGTGGCACATCTGTAAATGAACACAAACCTGAAAATGTGAAGGAACGGTGCTCTACATCTGCACTAACCCTCCTTTTATATAGGGTAATGCATGTGTTTTGGATAATATTTCTGTATCTGCAGTCTAGTTTGGTTTCATTAGTTCTGATATAGTAAATAATCCATACTACAACAATCCATATCATGTTGTAGCTGACATTTGATATTAAACTGATGGGAATGAAATTCCCACTCTATAACTAGTCACTAAATTACAATTACATCTCAATACCCAGGGTATTAAATGTTTTAATAAAGATATGTTGAGAAAGATTTCCATTTTTAAAATTTGACACTTTAAAATATGAAAAGGAAGCAGGGATTATATGCAATGCACAGCATTTGGTTTCCAGACCTAAATCCAGACCTGGCTTCCTGTGAGCTTATAAGGATTTGAAGTTAGTGGAACTATAAAATTTTATCTCAAGTTTGGACCCATGCCTATCTGTTTTTCTATTGGTTCTCCACCAAAAGAACAGTGTTTATTTTGTTATTATTTGCACAGTATATTCTGGATAGCTCCAAGTTTCATCCGGCCCTGTAGCGAGCAAGTTGCATTTTTGAGGGCTGCTTTAGCTGCCTCCAACAAGGAGTAGAGTATGTTTGTGTACACCTGCAATATGTCAGGAGCATAAATATTTTGCTCATCTTCAGCATTGCTGGCTCTCTTTTATGTAGTGTTTTCTATGCCTTATTCCCTCATTAAAATCTGTAAAATCTGTTGTAATAGAAGAAAATACTTGCTGCTTTCAGAGAACTTTGAAACCATGGCCCCATATATTGAGTAATATGGAGGTTTTAATATTCGACACTGAAGGTTTTTCTCCTTGTATCAGTTTTGTCTCAAACAATGGAATATTTTTTTTTTATTTTTTTTTTTTCTGTAAATTGAAGCCTCTGTGATGTGACCAAATTATGAAAAAAATTTAGAAAGGAATATATTCATTTAGCTATTGATGTCATATCCTTCGAGAGCCTGAAAAAATCCACTTTTTGAAAAAGCCACTCTTTCTTTAGTGCTCCTTTAGAAACACCTGCAAGTATTCACAACATTAACTCCAACTAGGCCTAGGCAATCCCAGAACAGGCAAGGGAGAAGATCTGTTAATGAATTAGACCTATTACCTTGTTCAGCATGACATCATTTGCTAGGATGGATGTGTTCCCAATGGCACAGCTCCAAGGGTCACTGTGCCTTTTATGCCTGGTCTTTCCAGAAAAGAAATGACTGCACGGGATAGGATGAATGTTTTACTAGACCATTGGGCACATTGATTTTTATTTTCATGGATATGTAGATCAAATTGAAATAACCTAAAGGGGCTGATGTGATACCCTGGGACTGTTAGACATGTCAAGATTGTAGGAAGTCTGTATCCTTCTGCTTCTTAGTACTCCCTGTAGAAAAATAGCGTGGGGTGTCATTGAGATCTGTCACTCGCTGACACTTAGGGGGAAAAATAACCCCCACCTCTGCCAGACATTTCCTAGACGTGTCCCAGCTGAATAAGATTGTGTGCTGGACCTAGTTTTGATTTATTTACATTTAAAGCAAGTGCTATGCAAGTCAGACACACATGATCCCGGCTGGCTGATATATCCTTAAGCAACTGTCTGCATATTGGCATGTGAAGAATTCTTTCTTGCCTGATGTAGGACACTACTTTGGAAATGTGTTTTTGTAAACACCCTGAAACTACAGGGCAAGAACAGCTTCTATTTGAAGGCTTGGTAAAATTGCATCTATTTAAGAAACCTCTGTTCAACTGTCATGTTAAAAAGAAACTATTTATACAACCATAGAAGATCAAAATTCACAGAGAACAAAGAAATCTGGAAAACTGAAGCTAAGGAAAAATAAACCAGCATAAACCAAACCCTTTTTGAAATTTGGGTTTTTCTATTTGCCAGATATTTTAAAGACTTTTTTTTATCTGAATATTTTTCACCCAAGACTCAGAAAAGTTTGCTACATATGTTATGTAGATCTCAGAGAAAGTAGGAATATAAACTGTATTTTAAATGTCAGGATCATAAATACTGCTGTATGTGTACAGTGCCTTTTCATTTCTTGAAGCTGCTTTGCAGTTTAAAAACGTTTAGGTAAAGTTATCTTTATATCATACAAATTCAGCAGATATGTCTATGGAAATTAAGTTTTGTGATGATCTGATTTTTTGTTCAGCTGATATAGATAAAAAAATATTTAATGTTACAGAGCTTGTCACACTGACAGGAAAATTTCAGTTTTGCCTTACTGTCAGGAATACCTACTTTGTGTCTTCTTCTTAGCATGTCTTGTTCCCAACTTTCACATCTGGGATAAAAATCTTTTCTGTGTTTTGGTATGTAAAGACTGGTTGTAGTGAAGAAATGACTAGAAAAACCAGTCAGGGAAAACTTATTCATTTTATATCGTTTGACTCATGAGCTGATTTTCACCTTTTCTTTAACCTATAAATAAATAAAATTTGGAATGCTTTCAAGAACCTTACTAGAAAGTCTAACATTCTGATATATAGGCTTTCAGAGCTCTGTAATATTTTTTGGTAAACCTTCAGAGACAGAGGCAGTTCTGAGGTTGAATTATCAGGCTGAGATTATTTTTCTAGGGAAATGCATTACTTTCTGAATGTATCTCTTCTCCCTGGGATCCAGTGATGAGTAGAAATGGTTCAAAACTCCACTGGGCTAAATTCAGACTGGATATGAGGAGGCATTTCTTTATGGAGAGGTGCTCAAATGCTGGAAGTGCTTCCTAGAGAGGCAGGTGATGCCCCAGGCCTGTCATGGTTTAGAGGCATTTGGACAATGCCCTTCATCATATGCTTTAATTTTTGGGCAGCCCAGAAGTGCTATGGGAGTTGCATTGTAGGTAATTTCCAACAGAATTGGTCTGTTTTAGACAGAAAAAAATATTTTCAGAAATCTTTTTTCTTAATTAATATGGTTTGGGTTCAAATGCTGTGAAAGAGTAATGGGAAATATAAAAAATTTGAACCTGATTTGATGCTGCTGTTGCTACACTGAAATGAATAAATGGACTCTTGGAACTTTGCAGAGATCAGAGCAGGGGCCAAAAAGCCCTGATTTATTTATTTCATTCTAATATATACTTGTAGAAAGGTGACCCTGGATTGGAGGGTGGAATTCCCACCTCTCAACCACATTGGTCAAAAAGACTGTGAATTAACACTTTCCTCCTGTCAAGAAGAATGCAAAACAAAGACAGTATTTACAAAAAACAATCTTGTTTGCGTGAACAGAGCATGAGAAGTGAAAACTTCTACCTTAATAGGAAAGCTCAGAAAACTAGAAAAATTCATTGTGACAATTTAAAAATTCCAATGTTGTCGATATCATATAGAGCTGGAAAACTGTTCTGGTTGAGGTAGTTTTCCTGATTTAATTTGCACTATTATTAACATTAATTCATTTTCACTCCAAAAAGTCTTAAGGCATGAGTCATTTCCCAGTTCTTTTTCAACAGAATAAGCTGCAGAGGACTTAATTCTTTTCCACATCTGTATTTACTACATTAGATGCTTATTTATCATGTTAGCTTCAGAAATCAAGTGTTCTTTCCTGGTGAAGGTAGGTTATTTGAAGTATAAATATTGTTTTATCTGCTAATTTATTTTTGAGCTCAGGTAAAATGTGGGTTTTGGAAACAGTATAAGTATTACATTAAATTTGTATTTCCCAAGTAATGGATTTTTGTGGGGATTTTTCTTGTTTGTTTTTGTCTTCCTTTTTTCAAAATGAAGCTTTCAATGAGTTGCTATTTTGATGTTGTGATGTCACTGCGTTATTTGTGGTTCATGTTGTTTTCATAAATATTTTCTATTTCATGAGAAAATAGTAACATACGGTGTTTTGTTAAAACCTTTTAAAATGAAACACAAACTGTTCATAATTTTAATTGAGATTTTTTTGTTATTTTGGTCTTAATGCTTCGTTTCTTGAATTGCAGTGCTTTTTTATTTTTTTCAATTATTTAGCAAAAATGGGCCTTATTCTTTAATCTGTATATTAACCTGTGATGACAAAGGGTCAGTGTTCAGAATTGAGGCCACCCTAAAAAAATCCAAAGAGTGATTGGCATCTAAAATCAGTTGTTTGCTTCCCTGCTTTTATACATCTTTGTTAACAAAAGCTTAAAACATATTCTGGGATAGAAATTAAGACCACTGAGCTCAAGCTGGATATGTTATTAACACCTATTAGCAGTTAACAAGCACACAATACAAAGAATTCATTTACTGAAGAAACATGGCCAAACTTTAGTAAATAGTGAAATGTTCTTTGATTAGGTTTAGTTGTCCTTACTCTTGCACAGTTGAAGGAAATAATACTTTTAAAATAGATTTTTGATTAAAACTCAAAAAATTTCCTGGAAAAAATAAATTGCTGAGAGGTTCCTTTCCAGTATGTTTGGTCAGATTGAGTTTTTAAATGGCAGTGAAACTCCAACAGCCTGAAGAAATAGTGACCATGTTCCCATTGTTTTGTCTGTTATCTGGAATTGTTCCAGAATGATCCAGATCAGTAAATAAAAATTAAATTGACAGCTGCACAATTCTCTATTTCTCTATGCACACTGATTGTTATTTATACAAAAAATATTGTAGTTTGCATGTCACAAGGAGAAAGATTTCTGAAATTTCTGAGAGTTAATAACTATAACACTGTTTGGTTCTTGCTTGTGTTTCTTTTTTTACCAGGAAAAATGGTAATGGTTATAGCAGATCTCTTTGGAAAATTGTGTGTTTCTCCATATATTTCACATTCACTTTATCTGTAGTGTCATGTTATTTTAAGTTGCAGCATATGTAGGCCAACAAAAGCTGACATAAAGGAAAGCAGCACAATACAGGGTAATGATATGTGACACATCCAGATTGAGAAAGAAACTCGCTTTCTTGGAGCTAATACCTACTGCTTACTCTGTGTGCCATGAACATACCCTCCTCTCTTCATACACTGTGCTGTCAGGAAATACTTGTGTGGAAATACATAAAAAACAACTGGCTTTGAAAAAAGCCAGTAAAATCATCAAGTGTTTTTGAGATGTTGATTCATAATTCAATCCTGAGATTTTTTTTCTACTTATTCAAAAATTATTCTTATGCAGCAACAACAAATTAATCTTGATATTTTCTCTTACATTTTATTCAAAATATTAATATTTAATATTATCCATATTTGTGAAAGGTCAAGTTATGTACTCTTATTCAGGTAAACCTTATGGATAACTTAAACAAAATACTAGTTGATAAAAAGTAAATTTAAAACTACAAATAAATGAAAGTATAAGTCAATTATCAGTACTAGAAAGCAAGCAAGATAAGCTAATCAAGCTCTTTAACATGCTCTGAAATTTGGAGATTTTTATGTATTTCACAATAAATTGCACCATAAGGGTGTGCTGTGAAAGGAAAATATGTGCTAGACCTGATGGAATATATTTTGGATCAGAAATAAAATTTTCCAGAATACAGTGTTTGCTTAAGGTTAAACAAGCTGGGAAATGAGTTTTCTTATCCTGGGAAAGTTTGAGTCTTGTGTTGCATTTTGCACTGGGAGTTTGCTCTGTTTCTTCACTTTCCTGAAGAAGAGAGGTTCCCTGGAATACCCGTGGGAGTTGTGCAGTGTAAAGGAAAGGCAGATGCATGGTCCTGTGCCAGACAGACAGGGATTCCCAGCCCAGCTCCCGTGCTGCTTGCATCCTGGCACAGGTGTGCCACACAGGGAACTGGATCTGAGTGCAAATATGGGTAATAACTGTAATTTCACTCTGTTAATTTTAACTTGTGTTCTGCTTGCATTTATTGCATGGCTGCCAAATGCTTTCCTCTGTCACATGAGCAGCAATGCCACAGGCCCAGGCAGGAAATGTGAAAAGGGATGAAGAAACCACCAGGAATCACTTTCCTTATCAGCACTCATGGTAAAGGGAGTGTGTAGTCCTTGTAGGGGAAGAATTTGTTTAAAGAAATGCAATCTTACCTCATTATTCATGCAGACTAGTTTGAGAATTTACTATGAATCTGAGTTTATTTACTCAGAATTAAAATGTGGATAGAACAATGAAGCAGAAGATAAATGTCTCAGAATATATTGTCTATACAAGCTGATAAACACCAGGATAGTCACAGCTATTGATTGGTGAAGAATGTTTTTCCTTAAGAAATAAAAGCACCCCACTGTTTATTGTATTCTTGCTACTGAAGGGATTTATTTTAAAGTAAAATATAAGTGGTCCTAAATTGAAAATAACTGCACTCATGGGAAAAGTCTGAGAGAAGGCTCAGGAAAAAGTCATGCAACTGAAGCTAAACTGTTGGAATTTTCCAGTACAAATCAAGACCAAAACAACTAAATATTTTAATATTACTGAAGAGTCTTAAGATACAAGGGGAAAAAGTCTTGTCAGAACTCAAAGTTTTGGTATTTTGCTTTCCACTTGAGCTTAAAAGGTTCACTGAATCTGTGGGTTGCCCATTCAGAATTGGTTTGAAAAATATGTCCAAGTGTTTAATTACTGTAGTATTCTCTGCTTTATTAATGGAATTACTCATGTTTATTCACTAATGAGTGATGAAACAGAAACATGTTGCTTTTCTTGTATTGATGTGCATTTCAGTCTGTGACCGCAAGGTTTTAATAGATTATTGATTTCAATTTGTTAAAGTGTTACCTGTCATTTTCATAGCTTCTGGTCCTGGTCTAATTTAGTCTGCCTAGTATCTATACATTTTCTATTAAAAAATAGTATAGGTGCTCACAGAACCTTACACCTAAATTTCCATTATAAATAAAAAATATTTCCTGTGAGCAAGGGTTCTGCCCATTTCATCATGAGAGCAGTGGAGTGAGTACTGCTTGAGTTGAAGTAGCAGCTGAGAAAATGCCACAGTGCCTTTCATGGACTGAGCTAAAGAAATAACATTGAACACATTTCCATGGTACAAAATCTGGATTTTACAAGGCTAAGTAGATGAGATGTTAATGCCTCAAATTAAACAGATCATAATTTGTGAATGTCTGTCTTTTTTTATTTGGGATATTTTTGCCATATAAGCAAGGTTTAAAAGAGCATTAATAAAGAAAATTAACTTAACTGAGGAATTAAACCAGTAAATTTTTCTCAGGTTTCAAAACCATCAGGAAAGCTTTTTCTGTATGAGATGTGTCTTGATTTCAGAATATGCCATTTTAAAGTCTTTTAATATACTACATGGAAATGTACCAAAATGTCACCTTTAATTAAATATCACCAAAAGACAGGGATACAAAATTTTATTTCTTTGTATTTATAAGCATTTTCATTTTGAGATCTGTTGGTCTTTATTCTTAAACTGATATATATATAATTAAAATATTTTGGTTTTTTTTTTATTTTAGTACATATAGAATGTACTTAACCCTGAAAACTTTGTGAAACACCAAGTTCTGTCCAGGCAGGAGCTCCTGTGACATTGGTACATCAACAGCCACTTTTCCCATTGTTCCCTGGTGTTTAGACTGTTGTGATTCTGCTGATGCAGCTGATGTTTTTCTTCATTATTCCTCTGCCTTTGTCCTTTCCTACAGGCTTACCCTGAGTTTGTCCTGACCTACCTAGAGGAGCTAAATGAAAGAGAGGAGGTGACCCAGACAGAAAACTGTATTCACCATGGGGCCTGGTCTGCAGCTCATCAGGAGATAGACAGCAGCTCAGCAGAAGAGGTCACAGTATTAAGCCAGAGGCAGGTCAGAGACAGTCCTTTCAAAAACATTTTGAAAAGAGAAATATCAGTGTGGAAGTCATCTTATTTTCTTTTAAAAAAATAACCTATTAGATTTTTTAATTTAATAAGGTATTTGTATGTTGGGTAAATAATAGTTATGTATGAGATAATAGAGAAATAAAAATTACATATATTTGTGTCTCAGAACGGTTTATGTTTATAGCCTGCATAGGACAAATTTTTGAAATTTCTTATTTTCTATGAGGAAAAACTCAAAGAAGGAAGAGAAACAAAAAAAAAAATCACCAAACCACTAGATCTCTAGATTTGTGCTTCTTGATGCATCTTGACATAAGTATTTGTATTTCTGACATTTTCTGCTAATCAACAGCCTTGCATGAAAAAGTAGACACACATTATTTTAATTAGCAATATATAAATTACATGGTTGTACTTTCATCTCTTAGGTTCTGCAAAAAAATGTCAGCAACCCCAATCAGAAACAACTTTCAGGACCTTTGGACGCCCATTTAATGCCTGCAGATCCCCTGGGGGAGACTACACAGCTGACAGTGGCACTGGTGAGGAAACTAGAAGAGAAACATCCTAAGGCCTCAGCTCAAAGGTAAGCCACTGACAGAACTGATATTTATTGTTCAATGACATTAGATGTTTTCCTTCAGTTTCATGTAAGATTGATTTCCTGGATATTATTGAAATATCTCAGAAACCCTCTGGCTGATAAGCAAACAGGGATTTTGACCAAAATTAATGAAAAGGGGTGACATTTATGTTCTTCTTTTCTTTTTTTTTTTATTATTTTGAAGATTGATGTGAATGATGTTTGGTAGTAATTGCAAGTTTACTTTTAAATTTTTTATCTACAAACCTCACATTGTGCAAATTACATAAAGAAATAGGACTTGTATCAACATTGTGACATAGTTTGTGGCACAAGACTTAAATTTAAATGGTAAAGGTTTTGTTAGAAACCTGAAAGTCATGCTGAGCCAAAATACTAAGTGACAGTCACTTTCAATGTAGGACTGGATTTTAATATAAATAAAAAGATAGAGAGTAGAATTCTTAATTGCTTCGAATTGCAGCAGGCAGAAAACTTGGTCTTTCTTTAGATAACTGAAACTGTCTTTTACAAATGTCATTTGGCTAGTTATCTTTGAGGTTTTGGGTATTTTTAGAGCAAAACATATTAAAAATGGAGCTCCCATTCAGATGAAGGACCACAAGACATCACTTGCTGTCAGGAATAAAGCTGAACTTCTAAAGCTGTTGTTAATACTTGCAGTAAGTTAATGACAGGAATTTGCAGATGATTCAAGCAACAAGAGGGTTTGGTTCATGTAAGTTACTGTAACTCTTCCCTTGGAAGAATTCCCCTTAGAGGACCCATAGATTGGCTCCTCTAGTCCTCCTTCAAGGACTACAATTTCAGGTGTTTCCTTAATAATATTATTTTACAAATACTGAGTCTTTTTCCATCTGAAATGTTTTTCAAAATGTGACATGACTGAGGTATTTGAAAGCACTGGCTGTCAGTAGCTTTTGGGGAGCTGCATAGGTAGAGGTAGCTTACTTGTATTTTGGATTGTATTATTTTTATTTGATGAATCAAATAACTCTAAGGCTTTGTTAAAAATAAATTATTAAACTACTAGTGAATAATCTTGAATGCTTAAAATGTAAATTCAGTTTGCTAATGTTGACTATATTGACTCTTTCAAAAGATGCCATCTGCAAGGTAATGTGAGTATTTACCCACCATAATTTGCTCCTCTGTGCTTTGAGTATGGATTTTTGTGCTTTAAATATGTCATGTGATGTCAGGGTCACTAAAAGCTATTTAACTTCACTTAAGTACAATGGAATAAAGGAATTTTCAACTAAATGTCTATGCTTTTAGCCTCAGATAACAGGATATAACTATTAAGATAAAAGTGTCTTCTTGCAGAACAAACATACTTGAAAGCTTTCTGCAGTCAAAATCTTCCAAAAGCAGACTTCTGTAGCCTGGAGCATTTTCTTGAACTTAAATTAGATATAGAAAAATACATATTAATATCAAAATAACATTACTTTGTTGTCAGAAATATTTGGCATTAAATACCAATTATAACTAATTCAAAACTTCTACAGTTAGCACTGTTATGGGAGGTACTGAGGGATTTAAATTCTCTTTACTGCAATTTTCCAGTAGATTGTGATAAGTATTAATGTATTCTATTAAACAGCTGCCACATCCCACTCTGTAATTTGTGGAATCCTTTCAGTGACTGAAAGGTGATATAAGATTAGGAGACAAGATTTTATCTCCTGTGATTTGAAGAGCTGTTCAATTACCAAATAGCAAAAAATTCTGCCTTCCTTTACAAAATAACGTGAAAAACTGCCATAAGCACAAATGAGGTATGAACTGTGTGTTAGAGGAAAATATATCTGTGTTCAAGAACTTTTTTGGTTGGTCCAGCTACCTGAGATGATAAAGAGAAGATTACAGTCACTGTTCCCCCAAAGTTCAACTGGTTCTTGTAAAACTCGTTTGGTTAATGGCCCCACTCAACAGGTTTGTAGATTTTTGTAAAACTCTAGCTTTCTGAGAGGGAGGGAGGGAGACTCAGCTGCCCAGACACCGATGTTTAGAGTAATTTTGAGGTGTCAAATGGGGTATCACCAGGCATCCAGCTGCTTTGGAGTGCTGTGTGCCAGCACTATGATGGATTTCTGAGAATGAAGCAGATCCTTTGGGTACACTGATAGTCTCAAATAGTCTCAGCCAGTGTCTCCCTTTAAGCCACTGAGTCCTGCCCTAAATGTTTTTCAACTTTGTTTCATAGAATTTTGCATTTCAGAGATGTCATTCTTAGTGTTTGGTTTGGTTTCTGAGGAACAGCCACCCTTTCACAGTGAGCCCCAACAGCCAAAGAACACCTTATTCTCTAAGATGGGATAGGGAGAGTACTATAATAGGGTTAAGTTTCAAATAATATAGTTAATTGGATTGCAAGGCTGTTTGCATAATTTTCATTCTTTCAGACTTTCTTTCCTTATTTATTTTTGCTGGTTGAAGGCTGTACTCAGTCCCTTTCTTACCTGCACTGTGTTCAGCAAGTTGCACATTATCCTGTGATATGTGTTTAGAGAACTGTGTATAAAGATATTTGTAAAGTTAACCATGAAATGAAGTGTCTTTGTTTTGGTTTTTTTTTTTTGGTGTGTCATATCTTAGTGATCTTAGCAAGTTCTTAGTCTCTCTGCAGACATCTTATTAAGTGTTCTTTCCAATGTTGTTTACTTAATGCATCTCACAATTTTAACTCTTTGCACAATACACGATGCCTATAAGGCAGAGAAACATGAGCTTCATCTCTGATTTACCTGACTGAATCCCTGAATTTCCATGTGAAAGGTGAAAAGCTTATCCATTCCAGCAAATCATGGAGGGAAAAGTGATAAGTCCCAAACAGACCAGAACCCAACACAAGCTGGTTGCTAGACATGGAGGATCCAAGATGCTGAGAAGACTTGGCTTTTAGGATATGGTTGGGTAGAGCATTGAGCTGTGTGACTGTGATTTATGTACTTCCCTCACAGCACAAGAACTAAAGGCTTAACTAACTAATGACCAGTGATTTCCTTACCATCCTTATTCTCATTCCCAATATTTGTGTGAGGGAAATGGATAACCCATTGCCTCCTTCCACTTAAAATAGTTTGGAGTAGACACTTTTATAAAAATTATGTTTATTATCTTTGCTGGGTCTAGTTAATGGCTTAATGATTTAGGCATTGTGGAAATGTAATTCCTGTAACTTCTGGCAGTGTTTTAAATTACTTCTCTCATTGTTGTGATTTTACACATTGGGCCCAATGAGGAAAGTAAGAAAGCGCTCTTGCATCAGCTACAACACATTTGTGCTGTCCTAGCAGTACATTTGGGAAATGTTCTTTTAAAAAGTACTGGTCACCTTTCTAAAATTAATCATCTATTTTAATGCAGTTTTGGTTTCAGGCCTTAGTGGATCACTTTGTTTCTATAAGAAAGCTTGGTTTCACGAGTTTCTGAATACTGGTCTCTAACCCAGACTTGCATTTAAGTATGCTCCAAGTTCAGTACAGGCTAGCTACAAGCACTCTTGGATTTGAGTCAGAATGTTTATGACCTTGTCATATTAACTACTAAGACAGATCCATATGGGACACTTGGTTTCATTTTAATTTTTCTGAAGCACTTGTACAAATTCAGTTGTTACATTTTTGTAAGACTTGCTAGTGTAGGGAAAATGACTAAGGAATAGCCCCAAGGAAATGGAAATGTTCTCCCACTTCCATTGTTACAGTCAAGCAAATGCTTGACCTTGATTCTGGATACTCTCTTCATTCGTTTTTAACTCCACATGGGCAAAATATAGGTAAAAGTCATGTTCTATATCTATATTGTAAATTGGTTACTCCATGAAGACAGACAAGAATATATTAGAAGCACTGATTAATTACTGGAGTATTTTAAAAATCTATACACATTCCACCAAAATAAAAAAGAGACCGTGCTTTAGACTGTATTTTCTGCATTTTAGAACTCTGTGTTCATCTTAAGTAACCCCTCAGATTTCTATTTGAGGAAAGCCCTCTCTTAGAAAAACATCTTTTCACTGAGTTGCAATGATTTTTCATCATGTATCTGCCATGTAAGTGTTCTAAAGGTTAAAACTTAGAATTGGTGACAAATTAGCTTTCATTAACTGCTTTAGTCACATCTTGACAAAATTATTCTAATAGCTGTATCTGCTACAGTTACAAATCCAGTTCCCTGCTTGTCACAGAGAGGAAATGTCATCTATCCATCTGAAAATGGAGGTATATTTAACATCACATTCCCATTCGCAGACAGCATTTGCAGAAAGCATTTGCAGATATTTGGTTACATTAGTTTACTAATTTGAGCAGCTTACCTTTATTTAACTGGCATCAGAACTGGGGGGCTGAGGGGGTGTGGGGAAGTTTGCAGCAGCCGACAAAGCATGGTGACCCAGCTTGTCACCCAGTGACCTGTGAGAAGGAAATAATGAACTGTGAGTAGCTGTCATCCTAACTGCTTCTGACAGTTTGGCTATGGGCACATCTGTGTTAGTTGCATGGAAAGGCCTTTGTTGTTTTCCCACTAGTGACTTTGCAGACCGCTGTGGGCTTTGCTGGCTGCCCTGCTCCTACACTTCCCCTCCTTTTTCTGTAGTAACAGCAGCTGCCACTGATAGAGCTGACATTTCTTTTAATGATTTACTTGGCATTTATATCACTAAAGACAAGGAATTAAATTAAAATGCAACAGTCAGTTATTGTAAATGAAAATATTTTCTAAATCCACATAAGATCTGTTGCCACTATTCATACAATCATTCTCTTACCTGCATAACTTGCAGCAGTGTTCAGTGTCTGATACCCCTCCATTCCAATGTTTTGTTTGACTATTTTGAATGAAATATTGAGTTTTATGGTAATAACATTTTAAATAGTCCAGTATACAATGAAGCTAGGCAGCTTTTCGTGGCTAAATGATATATTACAAAATAAACAGCATCCTTGACCATTTATTTACTGTTGAAGGTAAAAATTACTATTGCAGATTGACCAAAGGCTGCACGTCTTTCCTGGTAGAGCAGTGCTAAGTCTTGGGTAACTTTGCTCACATTATGAACATTTCAGGTTAAATAAAGTCATCCCTGCTCTCATAATGGGGTTCTTAACTGATTTGTGAATGATGATTGTTAAGAACAATGTGAAATCATGGCTTTTGAGAAATGATGACTAAAAATTGCTTAAAAAGTGCAAAACTGTTTCAAAAAAGTGTAAGATTTTGCATGGTTGCTGTACCTTTTTGCTTTTAAGTTGCAGTATGCTTAGAATAGGTTGGTACAAATCACTTTGCAAGAGTTGAATATTGAAGACTGCACTCACTAGACTGAAAGAATACTGTGCTGGAACTGAAATCTTTTTAGTAGTAATTGTTTTACTACTGCAGGTTAGTGGGGGTTTATGTTGTCTTTTTGTATTTACGCTTTTCTTTCTTATTCTCTTTATCTGATTCATACCCCAAGTTCAAGCTCTCCTCAGTAGTGTTCCCATGCAAGGAAAAAGGAACTTATATTTTACCTCTGAGGAACAGATTTCTGAATTGGTTCCTTTGAAAGCTGTGTGCAACCTGCTCTAGAATACAGGTCCCAATCTCTTGCCTAATTATGAGGTGATGGAGCCATTGGATACACACAACCAAGGGTCCTGTTGCTCCATTTTTGCTTCTCACCAGTGCTATCTTGTGCCCTTTCTTACTTAAATGTGGTGCAAAGGCTTGTGGTGGACAGGAGGTGTGCAAACACAGCACAATTGTCTAATACATCACGTATAGTTCAGGGGAGCATTGCAGGTGCCTTCCAGCTTGTGGCATTTCTCTGAAGTGTGTGAGGCAGTTCATCTGTCCCACAGCTCTGCATGAAGCTGTTCAGCTCTACAAACGTTTGTGAGAGGAAGCTGAATGTATTGTCAAAATCTGAAATGATACAATATTTTTTCTGGTGAAAGTAAATGAGAGCTCTGGCACTAAAACCTTTTTTCAACCTCACTGAAATCTGTTATTTCTCTTAAGTGGGGTTAATGCCACAGATGCTTGTTAAAGCCATGGAGTTGCAGAGAAACATCCATCAAATCTTTGAAATTGCTTATTGTTTGCAGAGAAATTGCCCTGCTATCATATCTATTTACCTGTATCTCTCTGTGTGCATTTAAGAAAGTTAAAAGCATTAATTATTTACTAAACTACTATTCAAAAATAATAATTGTGTATTAATACATATTGAAAAGTTTCAGAGATGGTGGGCCTCAGCTTTTACACATTTTGACAGTTTTATTTGGAAACCCTATCCCTTCTTTTTCAGAGATTTTTAATATTCATATCATTTGCAGTCCATTTGCAATGGACTTGTGGAAACAAAAAAATCCATTTGAATAGAATTTCTTTATATGATTTAAGATTGTTATATAGATAATGTATTTGAAGGGAAAATGTAGCTTTTATTTGCTGGTTAAACACTCACTCATATAAAGTTAGTTTTTTGCTATCACTGTCTTAATGGAATAATCACAATTAACCACCAGTTAAAAATATCAGCTGTTGGAAGTGTAAATCAGTCTTAATTCCCAAGGAAGTTCAACAACTGCCTCTTTGATCTGTCTGTTTTGAAGGATAAAAAGACAATGAAAATTTTCAGTGAAAAATTTACAAGAAGACAATTTTTTCACAATAATCGAGCACATTTTTACATTATGTACAAATTAATTTTTTTCATACAAAATGCTAATTTAAAACATTTCCTGTATTAAAAAATTATGACGATATAATCTGAAGTACTATAAAATTCCAAAAATTTCACAAGGTGAAATGTCTTTCAATGGCAGTTTTTAATATTTTTTCAGAATATAATTCCTCCACAGATAAGTGTATAAGTCTACATGAACTAAAATATGACTTGATTAAGTAGCAGTTCAATTCTTTAACCTCCAAATATTTTTCAACCTTCAAACAATTTTTCATCATAGTTCTGTACAAAGTCCAATCATGTTCACAATTACTAGTTCCAAGGTAATTTCCTTAAACAGTATCAAATACTCTATTTTTCTTTCTGATTAGCTTCAAATACGCAAATTCTTTTTAGGTAAATTGTACTTGAAAACTTAGACCTATCTTCATCCAGGTTCATCTGTTTATTAAGTGATTATTATCAGCTGATAATAAAAACAAACTGAATGAGTTAATGACCTTGAGTAAGAAACACCACAGCAGGAACTGAGTCACTGAAAACAGAACTATGGTTAACAAAGGTTGCTGCCTTTTTGATGTATAACATGTTGGAAGCCATACAGATGGGAAAAAAAGAGAAGGGTTTCCTGGTCAGGTATAAAGCAAGGCACTGCTGAATCTTTACTGATCTGTCAAAATTGAAAGGGATGTACTATTTTTGCCATGGTGACTGTGGAAGAGAATTTTGCTCACAAACAATCTCACCATACTCTTGTCTGAGGGGAGTTGCAACCTCAGTATGATCTAATAAATATTAAAACATAAATATTGGGTTGTATCCCCTCAGTTCATGCCAGTCAGGTTTAAGGACTGGAGTTTCTGCCCTCACCTCCTTCTGGGATTTGTGACATTTCATTACCTAGAAAGACAACACCAAGTTATTTACTTGCATTTAAAGGAACTCTTTTCTTTCCAAATTAAAAAAAAAATCAAAACCAACACAACCTCACCCTTAAATCCCTTCAGTATTTTCCATGCCCTCATATAGAGAGGGTGTGAAAAATACTGAAGGGGTTTAATTACAATGAAGGATGGGATGTACAGAATACAAAATAACTAAATGATAAATAAATGTAAGAGTAGTGCAGAAACACTCTCCTGAGGTGTTTTTTGCAAGTTTCTGTTTGTTTGTGAGCTGTTTTTTGGATTGTGTAGTTTGAGGTGTTTTCTGTGTGTTTGGGTTTGTATTTTTTTCAAAATAAGATTTTGTTTCTGGGTAAAGCGATAGAGAGAAAGAGAAGTGGTTTTATTCTTAGCTTATATATTGAAGTAATCATATCTCATTACCCAGATATAATTTAATTGTCAAAGGTAAAATATGAGAATTTATCCTAAATTACAGGGAAAAGTAGTTATTAGCTTGAACAACAGTTATATCATAGTTTAGCAATTATTCTTGCTAAAAGTATGTGTATCTGGAAGTGACAGTGAAACTCTCTGAGGAACTGGGCTGAATTTCTTTTGAGATAAAGCTTTTAAATGCAACAGATGGGATGGGGTTGGCTTTGGTTTTTTGGTGGGTGTTTTCTTTCTTTCTTTGATGGTATGTGAAAACTATGAGACTTAAAATGAAAAAATGTTAGAAAATGTGTCAGTGACTGAAACTGAGAAAATCTGATAGGCTTATAAAGCAGTATGTGACAAAAGAATTTTATAAGAAGGCTTCATGTCAGTGAAAAGTCTTGGGATATTAAAATTGAGAAATGCTGTTTTATTCACTTATCTTGTTAGACGGAGCATAACCCCCACAAACACCCTGAGAAAGATAAAACTGACAAATGCACAACCAATCTTCCCACTCCCAAAGACAAGAAAATTAGTTCTATGCTGTTGGAGCACAACTCAAGGCTTCTGCAGCAATAATAGAGGTTAATTTGTAATTGTGTAATTTGTGATTGCCCCCTGTCCCTCCAGTCATCTGTAGATGATGGAAAAGGGTGTGAATGGTAAGAAACAGGGAGGTGAGCAGGGACTGAAACCAAAGGCAGGCTGAGATTTCCCTCCTTGCCATGTACAGTCTATGCTCCCCCAGTCATATTCTTAAAATGACAGAAATTAGAGAAGAGAAAGGTGTAACAGGCATTAAAAATCTTTTTAAAAGCATAGGACTGTTTTCTACAGTATCTTCCACATTTTCTAAATCCTTTTTAAAGGACTGAAGGAATGAGACTTCTATCACTTCCCTTGGGGGTGTCTTTTCTGTAGTATAATAATCGTCTTCTCTCTTAGGAATATTTTTCCTGACATTCAGCCAAAAAATATTGTCTGCTCAATTTACTCCCATCACTCCCTTTGTACTACACAGGTTTGCACCTTTCCAATATTTTTGATAGGAATTTATCCCATTCCATGCAATGGTGGAGTTTAGTTTAGTTGTATGTGGTTATTTTGCAAACCTGTTTAATGAGGTATACTTCTATCTAATTACTTGCATTGCCTTGGCTAACCTCATTTCCAGGGGAATCTTGTATTTCATTCCAAGACTGTTTACCAGGAAAAAGTTTGTATTCTGAAATACCAAAAAGTTTGCATTCTGAAATACTCTAACCCCTTTTTTTGCTGCACTCCAACTCATATGCCTTTTCTTTTACACTATGAGTTTGTTTGAGAGGCAATTCCGGTATTTAAGAGCTTTAACAGAAAGTGTTTTTTTCATTAAGCTTATCTTAGGTTTCCAAACACCCTTGGAATATGTAGGATTCAAAATTTAGTACTCTGAAGTGGGGTCAACACTCTTATGAAAAGTTTTAAAGAGTTTTCCATAGGACAATATGGGATCTTAAACATTTGTATGATATTCAAAGTGAATAGTAAATGGTAGACTTGTAAATAATGGTACAACTACTTAATAAAAGCAGTGCAGGTCTTTTTAATATTTTATTGTTGTATAGCTTTTCAATAACATATTTAGATTAACTGGATTTTTTTCTGTTAACATAAACTATGGCCTTAGCACATCTCATTTTTCTGATCATGAGTTTCTATGAGAGAACTGTACCTACAAGGAGAATATTCCTAATGCAAACACATTTGTTACAACTCAAAGTTTACAATTTACAGTTTGTGTCAACATAATAGTAAGTTTTTTATTACTCTCCTCTAACTTTATTATTTAGTGTGTAGATTTATTTTTTAATAACTTTACTTTCTGATCTTTACGAATTTGCTGCACCTACATGGAATGAAGCTAAGATTAAAGATATGAGTTTCTTTCTCTTCTATAAAATCATATCAGGCTTTCCTCAACTTTAGGAATTCCAACATTTCTTTGTTGTTGTTGACTAATATCATTACAGCTGTTTATAAATGTATTAAATTTAAATTGTGCTTTCAGATGCACTTTTATTTAACTGCTAGAGTATGGAATTTTAATTACAATTTCCTCTTCTTTCAGCTTAGTATTATGAGCTTCAAAATAATGCTAGTTGTTTGCTTTCAGATAAAGTTTAGTTTAGTTATATCTTTTTTTATCATTTTCATCCCACTTTGAAAATGGTCAATTTATTTGCTTACCAACAGAAACACTTAGCAGTAATAACCAACTGCCAACATGAAGATGGTGAGTTAAAATTTAAAATGAGACAACTAGAACTCCTCTGGAATCTGTTTCCCTTAAAAAAAAGCATAGAAATTTCAATTTACTTGGTTATATACCTTAATTTTTATTAATGAAAGCCACATCAATTTAAATAAGATAGATGTTTTATAGTCTCATTATACTAATATGAATTGATATAAATGTAAATATTTTTATTTTGGCAGACCTCCAAAATAAATATTGAAGGCAGATGTAAAAAAAAATTCCTAGCTAAATAGAAAGCTATCAGAACTTTAGCTTTCTTTTTGAACTCTGTGGCAGTCATTTTTAAAACACATTTTTCACAGTGGAGCTTTTATTCCTTTTTCATTTGACTTTGCCAGTAGGGACCTCTGTTCAGTGTTTCATCCAAAGAAGACACCTTTGACAGTGTGGTTGCTCTTCCCCTACAAGCACTGTGCCTCTGTGTCATCACTGAATTAGAGCCTAAGTTTTTATGTTGTCCTTCAACCCCTGACCTCTGGCCTGGAGGCAAGAATATTACCAGCACAGCGATGCTGTGGCAGAAAGCAGAGCACACGCAAAGATGAAACAGTCTGGAACCAGCAAAATCTAAACAGTTCTCTGCATTTTCCTCTGGAAAGAAAAAAAAAAAAGCCAACCTCTCTATCTTTTGTCTCAAAGCTCGAGTCTGACTTTAGGCAGCTTTGGCTTGTTCACTGACCCAGGAACAACTACCATCATCCTATTAGTACCCTGAATGTGAGATAACCGTACCATGACAGAGTCTTGAACTACAGTGTATACATATGTTTTGAGGCAGATGAAGATAATGTGTTTGGATTTATGAGGGAGGGATTGGTGGTGTCTCTTCATGGTGATAATTATGATTATTCCAGTCCATTAAAAAGAATTTAAAAAAAATATTTTGCTTAATGCATAATGAACCTACAACAGAAATAATTCAAAGGAATATTTTAGTTCTGTGTGCTGGAACATATATATTTCAATTTGCTTCATATTGTTGAATTGAAATATTGCAAGGATTTATTAGCATAAGAAATTTAAAAGCCCACTGTGACTTTGTTCAAAAATTGTAATCCTTAAGTAGCTGCAGCATTATATGTCGAGGTATTCCACAGGTTAATTAGGCACTTGTTCCTTTCTTTGTTCTGAAACCTGTACAAGCTTGCTCCATCTGATGAGCTGCTACTTCTTAAATTGAAATACTCAGTGAACAGCCAGGCAGTCATCTCTTAGTCTCTTCTCTATGCTCATCCACTGCCATCATACTTCCTGCTTTCCCATTGCACACTGAAGAATTATACTCTACTCAGTTTCTTAAGAAAGCACTGCACACCTTTTGTTGTGTCTCTTTATACTTTCTTCTAGTTTCCCTCTACATTCTTATTCATATGGCAAGAACCAGAACCGCTTCTGGTCATGGATTTAACAGTAGCATAACGGTGTTTTCATTTTTGTTCAATGTTTCTTTTCTAAAAATATCCAAAGTACGGTCTGCTGTCCTGGCACTGGTCTGCTGTGCAGGTGAGACTTCCATGGGACCTTCTTTTATTGCAATATCTGGTTCTTCAGCATGCATCTGGAGTTAAATAATTACAAAGCTGTAGAAAACACAGTAATGTGTTCTGAAGAAGCATAAGGCTCAGCAAAGAAGAAAGAACTTATTTTGGGGTGGTTTCCCCCGTTTATTTATGAAGATTTGTTCTAGTAAGGATGAAATTTAGTAAACACTGCAGAAGAAATATTTCTGCTCCATCTAGCTAAACTAAAACTGATGGCTGTGATATGCAGAAAAGTGCAATGGAAGCCAGGAGAATGGTAGTATGATACACTGCAGAAAGCACTGCTTTCTCTTTTATGCCTCTCAAAGGGACTGCTGCAATGCTGGGTTTTGGAAATACTTCAGTCAAACTGAGCAGTAGCAGATTTACATGACTATCAGGGCAATTTCCTGGAATCAGAATCCTCCATCACATCTAAAGTGCCAGAAAAATAATAAAATATGTCAGTTGAAGAAGTGTCATTTAAATTATCAAAGTAGCTCAACTAAACTTACCACTAGGATCTTTTAAATCACTGGGAAGAAATTTTCTTAGTACAAATGAGTTAGGTGAAAATCCATTGTATAAAACAAAGGAGCTGAGGGTTGGAATTCACATTCAGGCTTAGTTTCCTGACTTTCATTGTATGGTTTTATTGCCCACAATGTTCATTTTTCATAGATTTAAGATGACATTTTACATCAATTTATTATCATTGCAGGAATTTAGTGTTATCCTTATAAAATTAAGCCCCAAGGCCTCAGTCTTTTTCTTTATGCTCTAAACTTGTCTGGTACAGCAGAGCAGTTATGAAGGTGGTGAATTTGGTTCTTAGGGGATCCCAGAGTTGCTGGAACACTGGATGCTTGCATCAAGGCTGCTTTTGCATTTTACTTTTGTTCTGTGGGGTAGCTTGGCTGAGCTATAAGGACTGGGCAGAGCTCCTGACTGAAATTGAAAAGTGGCAGTGAGGTGGAGAAGGATGGGTTCCTTTCCATTTTCTGTTCTGTCTCCTATTCAGTAGGAAGTGACACTAAATTCAAATAATGCTAGATACTTCAACACTTCTAATAGCTTTAAATTAGGGTAAGTAAAATAAGACATATTTTCTTCTTCCAAATTGTTTGGAAAGATTAAATTCCTGGGGCTTTTCCTGCCCTATTCCCTGATTTTAATATCAAGCATGCTTATTTTGGACTTTGCAATATATTTGTGGTAGAACAGTGTTTTCTTAGCCTGTTTATATCATAATCTGCCAGAATTTTTACTCATTCTCCTCTACTTTAGGGAATGGGAGGTTAGGATGAAGGAGAAACATGGAAGGTGTTGGATCTAATATCCAATAACAGGAAGGAGTGACTGAGAGGTGTTCCACGAGATTTTTATTTTGTTATCAGTCTCAGTGAAGGTAGAGATATAAAAGATGATAAAACTCATGCCCTACCAACAGAAGCCAAAGTTCTCTTTGTTAACAGGTTGTTTTAGCCAATAGGCTAATGCTAAAAGTTTAGAGTGTGATGTGTTCTGTCAATAATTGCTTGACTTGTGGGAGAGTAGGGAATTCCAAAACCTTGGCGAACACCCCAGTTCATTAAAAATGTGGCCAATTTTTGGGCTTTATATGCAGGGTCATTGTCTGTTTTTACTTCTTGGGGCACAGCTAGTGAAACAAATGCTCGTAGAAAATGTTGACAGTCATGATTGGCCATTTCTCCTGTGTGGACAGAGGCAAAACCTGCACCTGAAGAGACGTGTACAGACACGTGGTTGATTTTAAATTTCCCAAAAGATGGGTCCTTGGTGATACCTGTATGCTGTAATTGCAGATGTTGTAAACCCCGTGGGTTGGCAGCTCCTGTCGAGACAGGAGGTAGCACAAGCTGACAATTAATGAAAGTATTAATGATAGCTTTTGGTTGACTTTTGGAAATGTAAAACATTTGCACAAGTGCTTGTGCATTTTGGTGAAAAAAGGCATGACTCAGTTTTGCTTGCTAAAAAGTGTTTGGCAAAGTGTTTTAAACAACCATTGTAATTTTATCTGCTCTTGCATTTCCTTCTGCCATTGATCCTGGAAGCAAGAAATGAGGCTAATGTGAGACACAAAATGTTGATTAGTTCTGTATTGCAAAAATTGTATAAAGACATGAAAGCCAACAATATAGGTGTCATTGCTAACATCTTTTAAAACTGATCCCTCTGTTCTTTTAGCTCCATAAGCAACATAAGCAGAATCTGTAATTAAATTGAAAAGTGCTGAAAAGCCCTAACCACAGCGACCAATTCAACAAGATGAGGAGAGCTCTTTACTGTTTGAGTGTCTGATTCCTAAGCTCTGGTTGTTTGATTTTGCCATACTATTAGTGATTTGTGTGCATAGAAAAGCATAGAGCAAAAAGATCAATATGAAGAGATTTGTAATAGTGATTTTAGACCCTGTAATGCTGTGAAAAGAGTTTCAACAGGTTTGTTTTTACCTCAACTTGTTTCAGCAATAGCTTTAAAGCAATTAGATTGGGTAGGGTGTTGACTGAGTAAGCAAACCAATGCCACATCCATTGCAATCAGTGATATGCTGACAGATGTCAGCAGTGTTAGACATGACATCATACAAAATAGAGCAGCAATGGGTTTTCTTTTACTGGCACATGGACATGGTTGTGAAGGATTTGAAGGACTGTGTTGCATGGACTTGTCTAACCATTCGGAATTCATCTGCAAAAGCTACAAAAGCTGAAAGATGTAACAGCTCAAATCAAAAGAGATGATGGATCATGGTTAGGTGATTTGTTTGAAGGATGGAGCTTTGCACCTTGGTTAAGGGAACTTTGCAAAATAGGTTTGTATGTGTTGATTGTTATAGTAACCATATTAGTGGTAGTGCCTTGTATACTTCAATGTGTACAATGGATGATGGATAAACCATCAAAGAAGCTTTTATCAATCGAGAGACAGAGATGAGAAATGAAACTACAGAGAATTGTCAGAACCTCAGAGAGAACACAGGGTCTTGTGCAGTTGCCTGCTGACCCACAGGTGGTGTATGCAAATGTGTAGACATGGATAAAGACTTTAGTTCAAGACCTTGGAACAGGTAAGACGTATCAAAAGAAGAAACAGAAATCACTACAGGATTTGACTTATGTCCTTAGGACAGACCAGATTTTTTACAGCATTAGCATTACTGTAGCTCAAAATAAAAAGGCAAACAGAAAAATTGCCTTAAAAAACAAAATATATATTATGTAAAGTAGTGAAATTTTTTAAAGTTTAGCAATGTAATTTTATATAGAAAACTTGTAACACTGTTTTGTTCAATGAGAAAAGATGCACTATAATAGAACTATGCAACACAATGCAGTTAATAACTGACAAAAATATCAAAAGAAGGTTTTTTTGGTTGTACCGAGAGGGGGAATTGTGAGAACTGAAGAAGCAGAGGATTTTCACAGCGTTGCAATAAGCTTACACAGACAGAGGTTTGAAACAGAGGTCCCGGTGTCCAATGTAGAGATAATTTTTCACAAGAAGAGTAATGATTACTACTAGATTATGTAATTTCAAGGCTGAGATCCATCAGTTATTTAATTAAGGCATTTGTCAAACAATTTATTTAGCATTGCTAATAAATTGGATGCAAAAGAACACCTTAACCAGAAAACAAGAAATGTTTCTCTTCATATACATTTATATAGTAAAGATCAGGACAATGTAATTATCTGAAGAAGAAAAGCAGTATATTTAGTGGTCTTGGGGTTTTTTTGTACTTAGATACATAATTTTGCAGTAAATAGTAAATTTCATTGTAATTTGAAATTCTTACTTATTTTGTACATTAACTTCTGAGAAGACATTCCTTTCACATTTTGCTAAAATGTCCTTTCTAAAGGACTTCATACTTGTTTTAATAAAAGATCAGATATGTTCAAAAAACTCAGGGTTTGTATAAATGTAACATTTATATGTGTCCTTAAAATTAAACAGGTCTGTAGGATAACCTCTGCTCAAGAAAATGGAAAAAACATCTAATGTTTAAGTGGATGTTTTTCTTTGCTTTTTACTTAAAGAATTTCTGTATTTTCCTCTGTAGTTTTTTCTTCATTCAGAGAGGTAATTTCCTATAATGCATAATACCTTGCACAGATTCTGCCCAGCTGTTTGAATGAAACTTCTGTGTATCCTATAATCTTATTTAAAATGTTGATGGAAATTATTTACTCAGCTGTTATGACCTTTATCCTTATGAAATGTATAGTGTCTAAATGATTAATCTGAAGGCACATCCATTCTGCATATTTTCTACTGTACATGGTAGCAGTAGAAATGGCCAAGGAGATACCAGGATTCCTCTGCCAATCAGATTTTTTAATGCAAATAAATAACATTGTAAGTAGACAATGTAAGATTACTTTTTCATCCATTTAGTCTTTTTTTCCTAGGGAAAAAAATAGAAAAGTTAGTTCCTTACTGCATTTTCCTTAAGAACTCAGTAACACCTTGCTCCTGTCAAGCATATTTGGAAAAAAAAGTGTAGTAAACATATGCACACATTATTTTTGTGCCTAACAGAAAAATAAAATCAATGAGAAAGAAAAATGCCTAGGAAATACTCCATGTTGATTTTGTTTCAATGTGGTCAGGATCTCATGGCAACTTTATGATAATAATAGCATAAATAAGTTGGATTCTAGGAGAATCCTTTTTTTACTATTGGCAATCTGACAAATCTTGCTGACTCTGCTGTTGATCTATGGGCTTGCAAGATTCTCAGCAGTTTTTTTCAAATGTAGTGAAACCTTTGTACATCTGGCTAAGCGAAAAAGGACAAATGTTTGGTTTTTAGGGTTGTTTTTTTTTAAACAAGGGGAGACTTTGTTTGACAATACCCATATGCTGAGCACCAAGCACTCCATGTAGGATTTTCTCTGATCTGTCAGGGTTACAGAACTGCAGTGGAGAAGGAGGCTCAAAATACAGGGAAGTTGGAAGTGCAGAGAGCTGTGCCCAGATGTGATCACTCTCCCCTCCATTTGCCTTTGCACAAGCACCTTTTTCTGACTAATTTATAAGGCAGAGGAGCCCCAGGTTAGTACTTCTATTGTATGACTAATGTGCCTTTTCATTATGGAATGCCAGAAGTCCTGGATCACCCTTCAGCATATTAAATACTTATATCTTTGATAATTAGGCAAGTTTTCATACATTTGTGTTGGGTGTTTGGTGGATTTAATTCTCTCTTCATAGCACTGTTGGCAGAATGCTTGCTGTAGGACTGAGATTATCCTGACTTTTGAGTGGTGAGAGCAATCTTAAAACCTGCCTTTCTCCTTAGTACTGGTAGAACCAAATAGTTTTTAATATGTCTAAGAGAAACAAGCTTTTCTGTTAAAAAACACATGACAAATATGATGAGCAATCCTTCTGTAGGAGCATCCCCGTATTTTCCTTATTCCTAACGGGCTCACTGGTAAGTCAAATGAGTATGGAAGCAGGAAAGAGGGAATCGCATTTTACACTTTTAATACATAATGCATCATCATACTGTGTTATAATTTAGTTTTGCTTAAGCTCATAAGAACCCAGGTAAAAATAACTGCGTTCAGAAGTAGCTTCCTCTGCTTAACAGACTCCAAGGGAGGAATCTCTAAATTAGTTCCTTACCCCCACGCAAACACAAAGCCCTTTGCCTTAGTCCCATTAGCGCTCGGTAATAAGTTACTCTCCCCATATCAGTACGGCGCTGCGGCCCCGATGGAAGTTAAACGTGCCCCGGTCCCGCGGATTGATGGGCAGAGCTGTTTTCCACATGAGCGCGGCCCGCAGCCAGGCGTACATCCGCGAGCAGCGGAGGTCAGGGCGGCGGCAGCGGCCGGGCGCGCCCGCGCTCGCTGCGCCTCCGACGGAGCCCGGCTCCGGCTCAGCTAAGTGAAGCGCGCACGCAATGCTCAGTGGCATTTCCAAATGCAGCTCAGCTGGGGGCCTCTGCTTATTGCATCAGCGGCACATCCTGGGAAGGGGAAAAAATAAAAAAAAAGGGAAATACATAATTTTGTCAAAGTAGTGGATCACAATCTCCCCCTCCCTCCTTCAAAATCATCACCGGCACGCGCTAATAGCTCTAATAGATACAGATTTTATGCATATTTCAGTCACAGCAGTATTTCTAATGCATATGTGAAAGGGTCCTTAATTTATGTCTACCAACTGTGTGGTGCCCTTCTTTTGGGTAATGTCATCATCCTAATGGTGTTTCTATTATACTCAAAGGTAGCAAATGAGGCTTATTGCAGGAAGGTAATTGATTTTCACTGAGTGAAAATGTAAATAGCCATAAGAAATCCTATGAAAGACAAGCAGCTCAGAATTGCCAGCAAATTCATATACATTACTTATTGGTGTTAGTACCTGTAAAATGCATCTTATTATAAGAAACCCGCAATGACTGTATTTCACATTATTTTATTTCAAATTGAAGTAAAAATTGGAGAATTTAGATGATTTTGCCTTTACCAGTTTGACTGTGCATTTTATGAAAATTGCCATTCTGTTCACTAAGGTTGCTTCATTTTGTCAGGCTTCTCTCAAGTGGAAGTGAATAAAATTCCTGATATAGACGTGTAAAGAGAAATGGTTCTTTGGGATTTCAGTACTAAGAGGCAGTCATTTCATGCACTCTCTTTGTGGATTGTCAGTGTGAGCTTGCCTTTGCATCTTGAAGGCTTATTTGGGATGGTGCAGTTTACTCAGACCTCAGGATTCCACAAGAATGCATAAGTTAAAATGAAAACATGCCCTTCGTGTTCTGGCTGCATCACAGCCACCGTTTTAGGGAATTGTTTTAGGTCAGCAGAAATAGCCACCTGTGGTTAGAGCCTTTCTGTGGATTTTGCAAAGTGTGTAGACAGGTTGTTTTTTTCCCCACTCAGAATATTGTCTCCCCATTATTTTTGCTTTCCACAGTGTGCTCCTGATTGCCAAAGTGATACCTGCTATGAAGGGCAAAGCTGATTAGACGCACATTATTTCCTTTCAATATTGCACTGAGAGTTTAAAGTTCTGTGTGTTTTATGATCAAGGACTGGTGGCAATAGGTTATTTTTCTCCCATGAATAAACTGATTTTCAAATCTTCCAGTGAGTAAATTACCAGGAAATGCTGCACATTTTAGCCCCTGCTGGCTCTATCCATTATCTCCCAAGTCATAGTTTTGTCCCAGCATAATTGTTTGAATGTTTTTGCCATTTAATTATTATTTTCATAGCAAAACCTAATTTTTTTAATAATTAGTTTTATTTAGAGTTAGTTAGAAAGCAAAAAATATTCTAACAAGTATTTATTCTTCTGCAGTTTGTTTGGAGGAAATATAAAGCCCAATATAGAGATTTGACTTAAACCATGGACTTGAGAATGCTGTTTTAATATGGAATAACCATATTGGTGTTAAAGATTAATGTAAAATGTATTTTACTCAAAAGGTCTTAGAAAGTTGCAGATTAATTTGTTGTTAGTTTCTTTAACTGGCCCCTGCCTTTAGCATTTTTTTCTGTACATCTTATGTATTCTGGCTGTTAAAAACACAGTTCACGTTTAGGAATGTGTGTTAGTGCAAAGGAAATCATAAAGCTCTCTAATTAACAGTAACAAGAGCAAAAATTGTTTGGGTATTTTAATGCCAAGTACTATCTCCAGGTATGCAAACCACTGCTAGATCCTTACTAGTACCTACAGTTGTTGTTGTCTTGATAAATTCATTATTCTTTAAAAAAATATTCACCGTCTAATTAAAAAAAAATTTGTCAACTTTTGGAAACCCTGTAGTATTAACAGTATTGCAGTCTTAACTCTGTACAGATGCCATTTAACACCTTGGATGTACAGAGTACCTCCATTACTGCCTGTTTCAACTTGTTATTAATCTGTGATGTTTGAAAGCACAATAAAAATATAATCCAAATATGTTGCCTAAATCTTCATATTTGGTATTACCAAAGCATAGCTCTGGTGCTTTTGAGAAGTATTTTTGCAATGAGTCTATTTTTTTGTCTGCAAGATAAATCTGCAGATTGCCTGATAGACCCATTTATGGTGCAACAGATAGCCTTTAAAGTTTTAGGTCTTCAGATAAAAAGGTAGAAAGATTTTTACAAAAATAAATAAACAGACACAGGGAAACAAATCTGGATATGTTCTGTTCTGTCTCCATAATTTCAGTATCATGGCCTAATCAGGCAGGTCTGTGCTAATAGATTTATGGAGGGTTCAAATACAGAATAAAAGGAAAACCTCTGTGCAGAAACATTCCACTTGTTTTAGCAGAAAAAAAAAAAAACAAACCAAAAAAACCCCACCAAACCTCAGATAAGCAAACAATTAGCAAAATGCTGTATATGTCCAGTCACTACATAAAACTGTATTATATAGCCATATGTTTCACTACTCTAATTATTACACTCTGACAATAATGTTCAACATCCTCTATATTTTTTGTTAAAACTGAAACAATAGCTGGCACTGTGTAATTCTATGGGGGAGATTTGAATCTGGAAACTTGAATGCTGGTTAACAGAGATTATTTGAAACTTGAATCCAAATGCTTTTAAAAAATCATGCCATTTTGTTGTTTGACACTAATTTTCTACCCAGCATGTATTAACAATGACTGAAATTAGCTCCCAGTGAATAGTAGTTAAGCTATTTTATGCCATCTGCAAGGAGTTTCTGATGGCAGCTCTATCTGCTGTGTTTGGTGGTTTTGTTGAGGGTTTTTGGTGGTTTTTTTTTTCTTTCTTTCTTTTTTAAATTTAATTCCCTGCAAGTTTAGAGCTCACAGAAGGTGAAACTCAGCATAGTTAGTAGAGTTCCACCATTCCATGTCTTTACCCTGACCCCAAGACACAGATTTTAATTCCAATGTGGCATTAATTCCTACAGTTTCACTGAGCTCAACTAAGTCAGTGAGATGGCACTTTACACTAGGAGAGGGTTTGGCCACCCCTTTGAGGTGGAAGTGGATTTTCTGGGTTCATGAAAGACAAATCAGATGTGGGAGGGTTAGAGCCTATTGTGGCTTTTGTGGGAGCAGGATTTTACCCCTCACAGCCCAGAACGGGCTCCCCAAAGAAGTGGTCACAGCCCCAAGCCTGCCAGAGCTCAAGGAGCACTGGGATATCTATCTCAGGCACATGGTGTGACTCTTGGTAGTTGTGTAGTCTGTAATGTCTTTTTTTAGCCTTAGGCTTCAGAAGTTCAACATTTCTATAAAATCTACGTTTGCTAAATTACCATGTCATAGATGATACCTCATATGCACACATTTGGAGCCATATTTCATACTATGATCTAATAATTCTCTAAGGGATATTCATAGGAAAATATTCATAGCTGCTGGAAAAGAGCAAAGATTCTTCGAGCTTTGGACATGCTGGGGTTTATTTCAGAAATCTGAATCTGCAAGATTACAGTATAAAATTACAAAAGTTCTGTATTTTCAGATCAGGACCTTTACCAAGCAAACAAATTTGCAGTGGTAACATAAAGGCAGCATTTGACCTTTTCCACCATTCTCCACCCCTTATAAAGGAAATAAATTATGGTGGCTAGTTAGTATTCATAAGAAGTCACCAAAGAGATGATTTGCCTTGGAATAAATATGATTGAATTAGAAATGCACAGTACTGATACCCTGACCTCAAGTAAATGGGTTCCTTATTTATAAAAATGTACCTAGATATATTTCTCTTTTAGTCTGTTAATTGTGTTCATATATTAAGTAAATATGTAACTCAATTCCAAAAGTAATTGAAAGGTTTTATTTAGGGAGATGAAAGGTTCTGGAAGTTCATTCAGACTTTTGAATAAACTAATCAGACTACTCTGAAAACTGATTCATATTTGCATTTTAAAATATGAAATGTGTCTGCTTCATAAAGTTGATCTATTTGAGAGTGCATATATTATTTTTAGGGCTTTAATTAAAGATGATTGAAGATTGTTTTAGGCTTCTGTAAGGAATTAATGTTAAGTTTTGGTAATGCTGTTTCTTTAATATTGTTCTGCAGTTAATGTTTCTAAGCTCTGAAACAACTGCTAAAGTAGTTGAAGTAAGTAAATAAGTAATAAAAAGCACATCAAAGTAGTTATGATGAGACAGCCAGATGGCAGAGAATTGCAGTTCTTGCTGTAATTTTATCAAAATTACTATTGTCATGGCATGTTAGTTTTCATAAGAATTTGTACAGTCACTGATCTCATACAGACAAATTAATTTCAGGTTCTCTCATGTGTAGTCGCATAACAGCTACACTTGAGCTCGCACAAAGGAAAATTAAATAATCATAGTCACATAAACTTGAAAAGCGGCACAATTTAAGTTTACAATTCCATAACGTCTTGGGATCAGTGATCATTTTTCTTATGGTAGACCCAATTTGATCTACAGCAGTTCAGCCATTATATGGTTTCTGCTGCATTTAATCTTCATTATGAAAAGATATAGTATCATCTAATAGGGTGGAATTAGTAGTAATGCACAAGCATTGTAATAATTCCTCTGAGTTATATCATTTCATGGAGTTTCATACCTCTACCTCTCACATAAAGCTACTGGGATGAAAATAATTGAACCACTTAAGTTTCATAAATATGTTATCATTACATGTTCTCTTCTTTGGTAAAGGATACCCTGTGTCTTATAAATTCTTGCAGAGGAGAAAAGATTGAGCATTGCATACAGTGAGCGTGTAATCTGATTTTGATTTGAATCCCAGTTAGGATAACGGCAGTTTTTTTCCCCAGAGGAGCAAGCCCCATGGCAGACCATGAGGGGATTCCTCTACTGAAGCAGGGTTTTTTAGGCAAACAGTTTTTCCTGCTGTTTCTTTTGCTGTATGAGTCCATGTAAATCCCTCTGCACTAAGAAATGACGAGTAGAACTGGTGTGTGGGCAAGTAACACTGAATGAAATTTTAAAAATTCATGTTGTCTAGCCACAGCAGATATCTGTTGTATCTTGAGTTAATTTAAGGCACTGTAACTAAAGACTACTTTTGGGACTTACTTTTCACAGGCTCTTATTTCTCTGTGTTGGCACAGGAACTCCTCAATAAAAACAGCTGAAAAACCTTATGGAGAAATTATCAGGCTGATACTGGTAGACTTCTGCGGTGCTGGAAGCTCATCAGTTTTCTTAGTAATGCCTACAAAAACAGTGGATTTAGAGGAAACTGAAATCTCAGCTACATTTTTACTTTGGCGAAATTCTATTTGCTACAGTACATATATAAAATCTGTGTAAGGAGGACAATTTAATGCTGCTCAGTCTTTTTCTCCATCCCTGTGTAGCTCCCCAGTCTATCTATACAAAGAATCAAACTAGTTTCAGACATTTGTACCTGTTGTTCTCAGTGATGTCAAAATACTCTGACTACAAGATGATATTTCAACCACTGAATATGTTAGATTCTAGTGGTTGTTTAATGAGTAAGTCATCACAAGAATGCGGCAAACTACAATGGATTCTAGTGGTTGTTTAGTGAGTAAGTCATCACAAGAATATGGCAAAATACAGTGGAAGCATAACAGAAAATCAGATTATTTCCACATAAATAGCTGGTTATTGACATATCTCTGAGAGTACATTTGCCTTGGGAAATAGTTATTCACATAATTCTAACAACAATTGCAGGTTGTTTCATTTCAGTCCATGTCTGACTTCACCAGTGGAACAGTCCAAGTAACAGAAGCTCTGCTAAACCACCAGGGCTGGTCACTGAATGGGTTTTCCTACTGCTACAGAAGGAGATATGTTTTATAGAAAGAAGCTTTGTCTTGTGCAGTTTTTATTCTACCACTTAACTTGAATGTGGTTTCCAGTCTGTAGATTGTCTGCAAGACGTACAGAGAGAGAAAAGTTATTTGCCAGCAGGCAATTCTTCTTGAATATAAATTCCAACTATACATTGATTTTGGTGAGCTGATGGTTTTACTGATGTTTACTTGAGGTGGTAATCGATAAATAGAAAGATGACATTTTACTGTCAAATGAAGCTGTGTTCAGCCACACTTTAATCTCATATATGTTTATGCAAACGAAAACCTACAACCAAAAATACTCTTAACAGGAATAATCATGAATTGATAAGATTGTTTTAACTTGAAACAGCAACAATAGGTACATAAAACCTAGCAATCCAATAGAAACATATCCCTCCTAGAGAAATCTACTACAAATAGAATAGTTGAAATCTAACACTGAAACACCTGGAGACAGGGAAGATCGAAAGAGAAACAGGAAAAATTAAGCAAGTAATCACATGAGCAGCTGGGGAGAAAAAGAGACATCAAATAACAGTTGATGAGAGACAGAAAAGAAAAAAAGCACATTTTGTTCAAAACCTATTATTACCAAGAAACAATTTTCAGTGTGGCTAAAAATCATGTTTAAAAACAAACCAAGGCTTAATTCATTAAACACCGAAAAGCCTTGAATTTCTCTTCTTGGAGGTTAGTGAAAATAGTTTTAATCCTGTACTTCTTTCCTGTTAAGTTGTGTAAAATTTAAAGAATTCTTATTTCAAACAAATGCTTGTATTTATCTGCTGTTTGATGGGTAAATCATTGGTAATAATGGAAAATAAAAAGCAATGAACAAATAATCTTAGTATATGGGACAGATTGTCCCCAGCAGGCTTCTGGATACAGATTCAGTCAATATTAGTTTTAATAGAATAATTTAGGTATACTTTTAAGAATTAATAATTGAGTTTAGGAAATACTATCTAAAAGAATTTGGCACTGTAGCATGCCTGACTTTTATCTTGTCCCAAAAAACCCTGAAGAAGCCAAGGAAGATCCATGTTTAACCCTTCAGGACCTGCAGCAGAGGATTATGATTTGTCCATGGCTCCTTTGTGCTGACATAAATATCCCAGGGTTTGACTAACACCGCTACTAAAGCCTGGTAAAATCACTCTTAATTCCACTTCTCTCTTCTGTCCTCCACATTACTGGCTGGTCTTCTGAGACTCAGAATAGGTATGGATTTGCCTTTTTTAAGAAGTACCATTCCATTTGAATGTAGTTGAAACAGATGTAGCAATAGGGTAGAGCATGTCTGATCTGCTCCAGGACATCTAAAGTAGACACTTCCCTTGCTCCTCATGGAGAATCCATGTTCAGCTTTAAAAACCTCTCAGGGAAGCCTCCTGATGATTCTTCTCCTTTGATCTCTAAAAAACAAAGGAAAAAACCCCAAAATAAAACCAACCCAATTTTTTCTCTCTTTAAGAATAATTGTGATGTCTAAGTATGGTTTGGAGGGTGGGATGTACCTTGTGTTACTGGAGCATCTCTATGCAGCTCCATTCATCTTAGTTATGCTGGATTTTTCTTTCAGAGTGCTTCCTGAGGAGGTAAGAGGACCTGAGTCATTCCAAATACCTGACTAGGTGCTATCTAACTGGTAGGAAATTTCTTCTAGAAAAAAAAATGTGTTTCAATAGAGAGAACTCTTCCAAAATGCCTATTAAAAATAAATAATAACACAACCAAAACCAAAAATGCCCAACCAAAAGCAGTGACAAGTAAATCTAATTTCTAGTAGAAGCAATTGAGATGCAAAATTGCTGACAAACAAGCACATGTTGGTTTCCCATGCAGAAGCTGTGTTAGTTCTGTGAATGCTGCACTGCTGGTGGTTTCTGCAAAGGCAGAATTTGTGGCCATGGTTTATGGAAATGGCTTTGCATCTGGAAGTTTTCTGCCCCCCAGCTTTCCCTCCTGGCGTTTCCCAGAGCAGCAGGGCCACTGTCAATGATGATCAAATGTCCTGCAGGGGCTGCCAGAGCGGGAATTGTGTGTCCATGGAAGGAACAGCCAGAGCGGGAATTGTGTGTCCATGGAAGGAACAGCCAGCCCTGCCAATGGACCAAGCCTGGAGGAGAACACGGGCAGCAGCAGCAAATCCTGTCAGTGCTGGGGAAGCAAAGGGATCTGGGGAAGGTATGGATTAAAAACCTGCTGTTTGGCATGTGCTGTGTCAGAAAGGTGTAAAGACTCTTACCTTTATGTGCAGCATACCCTTCTGTAGGATTTTTTTGCCTTTTCTTTACAAAAATGTATTTTTCTTTCATTTACCAGGTTGAGGGCTAAAAAGCAATATTTGTGTGTTTTGTATTAGCAAAGGACCTCAGTGGTGAAAAGAGCAAAATTTGGTAGCTATTTTATGTCAAAATGAGTACTGCCTTGTCAAGATGTGTACAATACCAGTACCTAACACTAATTATTAATTACTTGAAGTATTAATTACAAGAAGAATTATTAATTATCACAGTTCCCAATGTGGTAGGGCTTTAAGCAGGAGCCAGAGATCATAGCAATGGACAGTGAAATGTAGAGAGACAATCCTCAATGTCTCTGTGCATCACACTTTATTGGCCTTGTGGCCAGTTACAGAGTGCCTGCATGCTGCTCCTGGGGGAAAAATATTTTTAGACATGTTAAATGAAGCATACTAGTGTTGTTTATTCTTTAAAGGACCAGAAGTACCCATGGCACTTTACAAATGTGTACCAAAGCAAAGTTCCTGCCCTTGTAAGCACCTGATGCACAACAAGTCATTTAACTGTATGGACTAACTAGCAACTGCTACCTGGAAACAGCAGAGAAAGAAAGAAAGAAAGAAAACCTTCTTATAACCTTTCATTATCTACACTTAAATAACCCATCATTTCAGTAGTAGTTAGTTATCTGTAGCAGGGCAAAATATACTCTTGGATATCATGCAATTTTGGTTGTTTTTCACAAATTAGAATAGTTAAAATTACATATATAGGCTACACATTAGATTGGCCATTCTATACCTTGCAACAAGGCTTTATCACCAAATTAAGAGACAATTCATGTATGGTTGCATCTGAAGAGACAACACCCTGAGTGAATCATTTATGCAAAGGCACACAACTTAAGTAAGTTCTCAATGCACAGATATGCACTTGGAGTACATATACACGTTTAAATTTTGTTTTGGACTCTCCTGAGTACCTGTGCTGCTCGTGTTGCTTTATAACTTGTGTGACTACATGACTTCTGGACCCTTAGGCAATCCAGGGAGAGAATTCAGGCAGCTGCTTATCCTTAATTCACTGTCAACAGGCTCTGTTTCCTCAGAATTCCCCAATCAGTTGTTTAGGAACTCAGACTGTTCAGTTTACTATTCCTAACTTTAGAAGTAAGGTGTGGGGTTTTTTCAAAGCACCAGAATTATGTTAACTTCTGAGCAGAGCACTGAGTGCTGAGCAGTATCTCCTTGATGTGGAGTCATGCCATGGCAGCAAGAAAGCCCTTCTGCTGCAGCAGTGGCACACAGCAGTGCCAGCTTCCAGGGAGTCCTTCAGGAACATCCAGGTCATACCCCAAGATCTATACATACCTTCCTCTGCATGCTCACAAATCTTTTTAAAAATAATTGACTTTATAATTTTCATAAAGCAGACATAATTTATTAACAGAAGGTATCTACCATTCTGCCCAATGCTTTCTGATTGATTTTGCAGTGAACACTTGTTTCTTTAGATGTTTTAACTAATTTTATTGATTTCATTTAATTTTATATGTGACTGCTTTTGAAAAACCTACAAAATTTTGTATAAACAGATTCCAGAAAGTTTCTTTTAGGCTTGTTAGCCCTTTTGGGTCATCAAAATAGACAAAAGATCAAAAAGAGTCCTTGAAGTAGCTGGAAATTTATGCACGCACAAAGCAGATATAGTGGTGATAAAGCCACAGTTTCAGAAGAATTTTAAAAGCACTTCCCAAAATTGTGGAGACCATCTCTGAAATACATCAGGACTTATCTGTGTGCAGCTCCCCAGTGCTTCTTAAAATAACTGGTCCTGTGTCTGGGGAGGCATGGACTAACAGCTTTTGTTCCATGGAGAAGGATGAAAATGTGGAAAAAGAGCTAATGCTTGAAGTAATTTCTTTTCATCCTACTGAAAGGCTGGAGCAACCTCAGAGTAACTGAGTCACTGGGTTATATTATTCATTTTCTTCAGTAATCAGTTTGTAATTTTCATTTCTGACAATTTTCACCCTTCTGCGAACATTTCTTTCCTGGCTGGTCACATTAATCAAGGAAAACTCATGATGTTCAGGCACTTGTGATATAGCGATTTCACAGAGACCAGGTAGCTCATCTGATTAGAGAGAAATTATATTATTGTTATTATCATTATCATTATCATTATCATTATTATTATTATTATTATTACCATCCAACCAATAATTTAAATAGTAAGGTCCAAAGCCTAAGTGTTCTCAAGTCCAGGGTCTGCCTGAATGAATTAAATTGTATATCAGATTTGAGGTACCAGCAGTCTGGAAGCATCAAGGTTTTGGTTAAATTTTAGGTCTGACTTTTCTTGTTCATTTTCTACTACTACAAAAGCTGTCGCGTTTTTATTCTTCCCAATCCCTTTTAAAGATAACTCAAGGTTGCTTGTTGATTTTCCTAGTAGAGATCCAAAGAGTTTATGAAAGAAAATAGAGAAATAACCTGGTAGCATAGACTCTTGTTGCAAATTATGCTTTTTCTCCTTTTTTTTGTGATTTTTCAGACTTCTTTTAAAGAGAAGTGGACTGTAGGTCTTTCATAACCTCAGGCAGGACACTCAAATCCACACATGATGTGCATGACTGGCCCCAAAGCCTAAGTGCGTTTAAATTGTTCATAAACTGTGTGGCACTGCTGTTACTGCAGCAGTGAGCAGAGATGTTACCTTGTGAGGAGCTGACTGAAGCAGCTCCAGTAGGATAAACCTCCACAGAGTAAGCACAGTCCTGTTAACTACACTTGTAAGGACAGATTATTACTGCTAGCAAAGAATTTTATTTTCCATAAAATAATTTACTTTAAGACAAGAAAAACACTCTGAGGTTAAAAATTCTCTGATGAGATATAAAGACTTAATAAACCAAATTGAATGTAGTACTGCATAACTGGGAATTACTGCTGGTAATATAGGTCTATTAGCACAAATACCTAGAAATATCTACCAGAGACTGCTCAAAACTGCAGTAATTTTGAATATTATGTACGTTATACTTTGTCCCACTGTGGAAGGTATCATCCCAAGCCATGTAAACTTAATTATGCCTGAAGCCAGTATCTTCTACTGTGCTGCACTGATTAAAAAATTGACTGAATCCAACAAGATATATTTTCTATATTCCATGGCAATAGTTTTCTACTATAACCTCAAGTGAAATATGCTGCAATAGTCATTTTAATAATATAAAGGAAGAGATCAATTCTATGAATTCACAGTATTAAACAATCCTTAATGCTTTTCCTAAAATTGTTACTGGGAGGAGTAGAAATTCAAAAGAAATTTGGAGTCCAAAGTAACTTCAACACAGTGTGACCATGTTCTGTCTGTAATGTTTGGTACCTCTTTACTTGCTTCTGCTCACAGTCCTCTGTGCCTCACCTCTGGTAGTTAGGAGAGTGTATGCCCCATTCTGCTGAAAGGAATATTTAGAAATAAATGCCTCATTCACCTTCTGTGTCTTAATGATACCACAGGGTAAGCAAGTGTGCCTCATGTCCTCTGTTTAATTTTTAAGATTGGAAAATACTTGTGTTAAGGAAAGGAAACTGGTATTAGTAATGCTAGTCAGTAGAGCCCAAAAACTTCCTCAGGGGTTTTCACGGGCCATTGGGAGCAAATGCCCAGCTTGCAGGTCAAAATCCACAGCACTGCTAGAACCTATGTACATAAAATCTGTTGTGCTTCATTGAACACTGTATTTCTCCTGTCTTGTTTTGACATTACTCACAGTGAAACAGCCAAATCAACCTAGATGAACTCAATCCTTTCTGGGTGGAAAGCAAGAAAACTGTTCGAATCTGTTACTTTGCAAGGATTTGTAACACTCAAAAATGGATGGAGATTGTACTTATTGTGAAGGAAGGGCAAATATTATGTTTCAACACCAATAAACAATTCTCTGCTAGGATTCAATTAGGAGATTTTGTTTGTCTTTCAAGGGGGAACAGTAGTGGCAATTTTAGCCAGGTTTTCTCCTTGTGTTAACTCCCCTTTTTAGGGTGGTGCAACTTCTTTAAAACTTCCAGGTGGACATATGAAGTTTGTGCATGCCAGGATTTTATGTTGTGAAACTGACATTTAACATCTGTGAGCAAGCTGGAAATGTGTAGGAAACAAAGAACAAGGTAGGAAAAAGTGGGGCACTCCTCTGCTCCCCACAGATAAGCAGTAGAGGTTCCCTCATACTTCCAGAGAAAACAAGCACAGAAGCACTTGCTAAGCACTGTGCACTGAGCTGTCACCTTCAATGTACCTTTGAAATCCTGGCTGTTTCTTAAAGGGGAAGATGGAAAACAGAAAGTGTATAGTTTCATTCGTGGAGACTTTGTCAGGAAGTGCGGCTGTGATATGATTTCTGTCAGAAACAATCTGCTTGAAATTTTTCTGTCTTTACTTTTGAACACGGAGTTGCTTGTCTGTATTCTAACCCTAGGTGATGGGATCTGCTGCCTTGTCAGATAACATTTGAGTTCACTCACTACCTGCTTGTTGACTAGTGCACAGACTCACTGTGGTGGCAGGGAAAGCCTTAAGGCTACTCAGCATCTGTCTCTTCTTGTAATTAGTTGCAGCCTTGTGTGCAGAGCAAAACAGAGATTTTTTTTGTATATATCTATTTTTTTATTTTTTTTCTGTGAAAGAGTAATGTGCACAGACAGGAGCTTTTAAATCGCAAAAGAGTTTGCTGGTGTTTGTCATTCTTCTTTCTCAAGAGGAAATAGCTTTTTAGCTACTGAGAATAAGGTGTTGACATCCTTTTTTCAAATTACACCAAGGACACAGATTTTTGGGAGAGTTAACCTCTATATGAAATCTGAATATCCAACATTTCTGCTCTTACATCTGATGGAGCACATATTTATGGGAGAGAATTGGTGATCATGTCCTTAGACTCCTGCCCTGGTGATTTTGTTGCCCCAGGTGTGCTTTGCCAGCAGTCTGACAATTTGCATACTTTAAGCATCCCCTACACACTCCCAACCCTGAATGCTATTCAGAGAGGCCTTCTTCAGAGGACCAAACTTCAAAAAAAAAAAAAAAGAAAAAAAAAACAGAAGAAAAGATAGCTTTGAATAGTTGAATGCCTTCTTTACATATTAAGACAACACCTGTATGAAGTTAGCAAGCAAGTGTATCTATGCCTGGGATTTATTTTGATTTTCATAAAGTGTCACAATTAACAGAATTGCTTGTGGTAGTTTGGTGGGAGAGCAGGAGACAAAATTTGGATTGTTAGAAGGATTTGATACATTGCTGTAGATTTGCATTTCTTGCAGCACCATATTTTTAACGTAAAAATTTATCAAGAAAAAATGCTCATTGTGATAATTTTTAAAATTTATAAAACAGGTGAGCAGGAGGTTGATGTAACAACTGATAAATCATCAGTCAAGGTGTAGACTACCCCTAACTAATAAAGGTGGAGAGGAAAATCATTCCCTAGTGGCTTGTAGCTGGATTTCTTCTGCAGCAACTACTATCAGCGGTGGGACTTGAGGGATGGAAGTGTTGCTATGGCAGTCTTCAAATACCAGCCTTTCAAAGACCTTGTCCTCATCATTAACAGCAATGAGGTTTATGACATGAAAAAGAAAAATCACATTTCTTCCTTACTACACTGCTTCCCTTTATCAGAGTAGTCCTACGTGAGCCATCATTGGGTACTTTTCCTCTTTTCATTCTCGTTTGAATGAACAAAATGCCATTGGGTTTGCATAAGTAATGTCTGAGCAAGTGCATTATTTTAAAAATAACTTCCTCAGATTAAAGTGTGTCATAAAAATATTGCTAATTTTATTATCTAGTGTTAATTTTTGTACTTGAGAGCTGAGCTGAGTTCTCCTTTTCACTTAATATTTTGAGGTGGTTGAGGGTTTGGATGTGAAGACAAACATCTCTAGGTGGTGCAATGTAGTTATCAGACTAAATTAATTACATAAAAACAATAAAATGAAAAAAGATTTATTTCCTTTTAAGATATTAGATGACATATGCTAAGTTCCTTAGGACTTAAGGAGCATTTTCAAAAGGTGAGTTGGGCATGTGGGAGCCAAGTCTTATCTTAAGTGAGTGGGAAACTTGGGAGAGTTTTAATCTGTACTGACTTCTCACTGTGTTCTGAACTGTGGCACCGGCAGCAGAGTGGTGTGACAGCTGTGGTTTGTGAGCGGAGAAATAAGATTCCAAACAACCAGGCTGCTTCTAGAATAACTCATTTCTATGAAACTCAACCACAATGGGTTCAGAAGTTTCAGAAGTTCATCCTGAACTTAAATACGTTAGCAAGAACTGAGTAGAAGAAGAAGAGATAGAACAGAACTAAAAATGCACAAAGAGTGAAAAAGCATAAGACCAGACAAAGAAGAAGATAAATATAGAGAGATAACATTTTACGAACCCCAAAAAACCACCACCACCACCAAGGAAAACAAACAACCAACAATAAAAAACAACTCAATTCATACATAGCTCCTGCAATAATCTGTCCCATTCATCACAGCAGCTTTACTCTTCAAGGATGCTGTGTCAGTGCCAGGGACATACCTTAGGTGGCTAAATGGTAAAAGAGGAGATACTAAAACCCAGTTTGGTGTAGTTTACTCTGGACTAATTTAAAAAATTCCCTACCTTTGATTTCATTCCCCTTAATATGACTTTCCTTAGAGATCTATTGCACCAGTATTTTTAATATGTATTTTCTAAGCAAAATTATTAAATATCAATTATAGTTAAAAGTAAATATGCAGAAAAATATAAATGTCTACTATTTCTGACATTGCTTCTCAGTATCACTCCATTTTAAAACATAGGCACAGAGCTCTCTGATATTTATTAGCATCTGTCTCCTTCATTTCAAAGAAAATATTTCTGTCATATTATGAATACTAATTTTATCTTCCTGATATTTTGACAGTAATATTTAGCTTTCAACAGAACTTTTCTCTCTAGAACTGCAGAGGACTTTATAATTCAAGGTAGTACTTTGTTTTTAGAGAGGAGAAACCTGAAACAAAGATATAAAAAGTGATTCATCAAAAGCTAGCAGGAAACAAAGTCCCTGGGCAACCTGTTCTAGTGCCTGACCACCCTGACATTTCTTCTCATAAGGATTTTGAATCTTCCCTGTCTTAGTCTAAGACAATTTCCTTGGGTCCTCTCTCTGATGCATGGCAGGAGAGACTTGTCAGGCAGCTGTGGAGAGCGACATAGTCCCCCTGAGCCTCCTCTCCAGACTAAGCAAACCCAGCTCCCTCAGCTTCTCTTCACAGGACTTACTTTCTAGACCCTTCATGAGCCTTGTTTCCCCCTCTCTGGACACACCTTTGGTGGGATTAGAATAGTCTGTTGTCCTATAAAATCTTCCCATTCTAACAGAAGGTAAGGAAAGTGGTGAAGAATGACATATGTTAAATAATATCCCTTTGAGCTTTAACTGTGAGTCTACATTTGGAAAATCCAGACAATTTGACAAAACACCATCATGTATTGGATTGTGGAAGCAGTGCATCAGGAGTGCAAAGGTCAGTTCAGATCAAGAGCACTACTTAACTAAAGAATCTGAACTGTATTCTAGATATATCTGAAAAACATGTTTTAGGTGATGGTAGGGTGTGTCCTGGTCTTTGCAACAAGCTTGCTGCATCCATTTGGATCCATCCTTCAATAACAGATCTCCCATGAAGCTCAGGGAGTTCAGGATATGTTACTATAATACCAGGATGCTAGGACAACCTGTAAATTATCTTGTTATATAAACAGAAACTTCTATTTTCAGTATTCATGTTCTCTTTGCTCTACTCCCAGCAGCTTATGAGGTATCCTTTTACAGAAAATGCCAGGTGTAAGCTAAGTGAGGATCCATGTTGGAATGAGGAATAAACTGTGTTTCTGTTTCAGCTTGGCACTGTAGGAATAATAACAGTGCCCACGGATGGGAATTCATTGTTGTTCCTGGTAGATTTAAGGAGATGTAGAATGTTTCAAAGTAAAGTTTCCCCCAGCTCATTGGAAAGGTATGAATGAAAGCACGATGGTTTTTTCCTAATTTTGCAGTGTGGCCACCAAACAAAAAAATCAGTACAAAAGAATTTTGACAAGTTTGTTCCAGTAGCAGCAGCCATCTCTCATTATTTTCATGTCTGAGAATGCATGGCTTGCATGGCTGAGCCTATGATAATATCTGTATATACAACAGACACATCTGACAAATATTAGTAATTCCATGAAAATAAACATTTAAGATTCCAGGTAACAGAAATGGGGTTCAGGAAAATATGTAAAAGCAGATAGTGCCACCAAATATATACCTCCATGAGAATTATATGCAATTTTTTTTTTTCATGATTCATACCATTCCATTTCCAATTTATTTCTGGTTTTCTCCAACAAGTGTTGTACCTTGGTTTCAAAATCTTTTGTTTCTGTGATACCCATTTTTTCTTTTCTGCTCACAAAACCTCAGGAAAATATACTTTTCTGAGCATCCACCACAGTAAAAGATATTTTAAGGACATTTAAGTTCAATTCTCTGCTTCTGGGTCACTACGCTCATACCCAGAAAGCAAAGTCTGTTGTTGCCTTCCATGCAGTGTTTCCCTCTGAGCATTGTGGTTTCAGAACATGGGCCTCAAGCCAAAGATTGGTACCTCAGCAGCAAAAATGGAGCAACTTGCCACCTGATTTCTGCAAGGAGGGATGGGGCACAGCATCACTGTAGCCTTGATCAGTTCCTTTTCTTCTGCTCTTTTTAATTACTTTTGGTAATACCTCTGTCTTGCACTTTCAGAAAATTTGTGTATTTTTTCACAGCTGGACTCTGGTCACCCTCTTGTGCCCATTCTGCAGCTGAGAGCATCACTCTGAGCCAAGGGGGCCAGTTTGGCACTGTGAGGGCTGAGCTACCTTAGAGGGAAACTGAATCTCATCTGCAGCTGAGCACGTTGGAATCACCTCAGCTGACAGCTCTGGGGGTGCCTTAAAGCACCTTTTAACAGCTCCTTGTCTGCTTCCCAGATTGCTGGAAAAGGGAGAGCCATGTGTGTTTGTATAGGAAATATCTATATGTGTGAGTTTATATATATATATATATATATATATACACACNGTGTGAGTTTATATATATATATATATATATATATATATACACACATCTGTACGTATGTATTATATTTTTTTGCATGTGTCTTGCTTGGTTTAAATTTTTAAATTAAAGGACACATAGGTACTGTTTTTTAAGGCTGAAATCATTAGGCTGATAAAATTTTTGCTTCCTCCCGTTCTCTGCATTTTGTTGCAAGTGTGAATACAGGCATTAATTTTATACAAATGCTAATTTTTGTTTGGTTTCAGCATAGTTTGCATTCGTATGGCAAGGGAAGTACCAGCTCATGGTCTTTGAGGAGGGGTGATGCGCATACATCGTGTTTTGTAAATCATTCACTCCTTGCCCTGAAACCTGTCCTGTGTGATCATGTGCTAGTAAACAACAGATATTTTCCATCCTCAAATGTGTGCCCATGGCTAGTAAAATAATCTCTTTGTGTCTCTCATATCCCATAATATTATTGTGGAATTTGGAATTAAACACCAGAATATCACTTTCAATATTTTCAGCTGATTCAGAATCCTCACTGAAAGCTGTTCCATAGTTGTTTAGTTTATATTACTTATTATAAAAGCAGAATTATTCCAGTAGGACATGATGACTGCAGCTTGTAAAAAATTACATGGATATCTGTGACAGAATGGGAACCTGTCATATAGAGAAGGAGGGCTTGATAGATGTCTGATTGTATTCCTGTATTAATGCAATCATAGAGGGCATTTTCTACAGAAGATGCTAAAGCTTGTTGAAAGACAGTGAATAATAACTATTTTAAACTTGGTTCCATTTAGGAGGATTCTAAATAAGTCAACTGATCTAGTAATATTTTAAACATGTTTTGCTCTCTTTAGAAATTGATTTTCTTCAACGCCATTTTTGAGGGAAATGTTGGGGGTGTTGTTGTTTGTTTTTTTAATAATTAACTGTCTTCACTCCTCAGACTTTAAGTTTTCACAATTTTTTTTCTGAACTGATACGTTTTTTTTCTGAATGATACAATTCTGAGAGGAATTGTATCATTTATGCAGTCATGCTGTTGGGTATCCCCAAACTTGTCACAGTTGTTCTCAAAAATCATAACTGGGCAAGAGGAGGAAAGAATTTATAGCATCAGCCCCTATGGGTTACATATGTCTGAGATATCCAGGAGCAGCAGGTCGTGGCTGAGGGCTGGAGACCAGACAGAGCTCTGGGTTTGTTAAGACCAGTGTGGGGATTCTTGGTGGCTTTGCTGCAGTTTTGACCTCATGTGTTGTGGTTTAACAGCGACATGAAACATTCCAGGGCAGGGGCTGAGCATGGATTCAGTCATGTCTGCAAACACAGATTTTATTTGGGCAGGCAGTAATACACATTCAGCTGTGCAGCTTAATGAATAGTAACTCATTAAGCTGTGGGTTAATCAAACCTGTAAAATCACAGCTTTAATGTGTGCAATTCATACGGGGCCGTCTTTGCTCCAATGCCACAAGATCATCTGGTACCTGTGCCTGCTTTTTCACCTCTAACTGATAAAGACTGTCTTTCTTCTATTACACATCACATTTACTCCTCTGAGATTAGCTTTAGGGATATGGATTTGTGGAAAGACTTGTAAAATGAGTCTCTGAACTGACATTACACATTACAATTTTCAGAACATGGTTCTGAAGAGAAAACTGCCTTTTCAAAATTCAGCTTCTTTATAAAAGAATGCTTCTCATGAGAACATGTTCTTACACCTGGATTCAAATTTCAAGTGAAAATTAGAGGCACAAATGTTCATATTCCTGAGTGCTCGCAATATTACAGCTGTAAAAAATTCCAGTTGTGGCTGATAGTATTGCCTTATTCTTTAATGCCATAAAAAAACACTTTTGTCCCTTTCCTAAAAGAAGAGAAATATAATTTTTAAAAACTAAATAAGAATAGCTCTTCACATGTAAANTTATATCAATTAGTGTAACCTTCTCATCCTAAATTTCTTTTCAAAGCCTATTGTTTAACAAAGCATAAATATCCAGTTTTATGAAATTTTATTCTGTAGGTACATATAGATAGATATGTACAATAATGTAGAGAATGTGTTCATTTGTAAACAGAACTTACCTTTTTCTGTGTCTTAACAGCTTTAACATTAGAAGATTGTTTATGTGAGGCCTCTACCACTGCAGTATACCACTAGGTGATTTCTTGAATCGTATCTAAAAATGTAAATAAAATCTATAGATTGAGTATGCTAACCAGTATAATTTTTTTTCATCACTAAGCAAAGTATTTTTACAAGTCCATTTGTTTTTATTCCAAAATTGGAAGAATCCCCTAATGTAGCATTCCAATAGTCAAATGTTTACAAGGGCATAAGGAATATAAAACAAAGACAATTTTTAGGATTTTGTTAAGACTCATGTTTATCACAGTGTGGACAAAAATGCAAAGAGAAGCATTTTCTTATCTATTCCTGTTACATTAGAAAAGTTCATGCCCCACTCTTAGCATTTTCCAACACAGCTGTAGAGTAGTTTAAAGCCTATTTTTTAAATAAGTGATGCTCAATTTGTCTTTGATGATCCGCATGATTCAGGTGAGATGGGAGCACGGTCGGGCCCTTATTTGCATAAAAATTAATCACAGAAAAATGTAAATTGATAAAATTTTGCCTGGCTTTTCCCCCCTATTCGGGAACCCATGGATGGCTCCCAGAAGCAATCATCTCAGTATGGTGCCGTGTTGGATGCTACACAAACGATCACATTTGTGTTGAATACTCACTCATTTAAATGTCAGCACTGATGGGGCGGTACATCACCAGAAAAAATGAAAAATAAATACACAGCAGCTGAAGACCATCAAATCTGTGGGCACTCTTTAGAGATATATGATCTAATGTGAAAAAATTGTAGATTAATTATCCTTTTTCAAAATGGTAATTGTTTTAGTATCACAGCAGAAAAAAAATTGGCAATTTATTTGGAATCAAACAAAAACCAGTAATGTTAAATACGTCATTACACCATTGTGTTTATTAGAAGGCTGCAATTAATTCCCAAGGCTCCTTTGGTCTCTAGGACTGCATAAAATGACACAAAAGAAGATCGCTATTAATTTTCAAATGCGCTCTAAACCTGCAAATAATTTACCCAACAAAAATAAAGTAATTAACGATTCAGAATACAAATTCTGTAGGTTTTTTATTTCTCTAAACTGCATCTTTGCATGACATTGCTGTCACATTGTAGTATCTCATAATCCATAATGAATTTCTCATCTTTCTAAAGGAAGGGAATAATTTTCCTCATTTCATATATGTGTAACTGAAATATAGATATTGCAGAAAAATTGCCAAATCCCCCAAAAGTGGGCAGGACAGGATCCACCCCCATTGTGGTTTTATAGTAAAGGACTAAACTTGCTTCTGCTTCCTCATGGTGTAAATTTCAAATAAGAGAGTAAATAAATGGTTTGCAGTGGTTATGGCTCCAAATTTATATTTCTAACTGAGCTAAATCCAGCATAGAGAAAAGAAATGGTTATTTAC
>VXBR01001724.1:1232571-1279948 GCA_013400215.1 Cisticola juncidis | reverse complement strand
TTTTTTTTTTTTTTATCCTCTGCCTTTAAGAAGCAATCTCTAGAAAATTATAGCAACACAAGGACTTCTGTAATTTATAATCATCTGTAATAGGTCAGCCACAGTGCATTAGATCAGTGCATTAGATCTCCAAGGGCTGGAATGCAGTGTTTCAGCAATGCAGTCTGAGCCTGAGCTGAGAGGATAAATTTTAAAAGCCATTTATTAGGCCTGGATTGGAGAGCTTTGAATATTAGTATAATAAATAATATAGGTTAATTTTTCTCTCTTTACTTTTTTTTTTTTAAATTTAGAGATACCTAGCAGTAGTTGCTTATGTGATTTATCAGGGACATGGCCCAAATGTAATTCACATGCCTTTGTACCTTTTATTTACTGTGCCAGTATATAAAAAAAATGTATAGAATACAAATTAAAAGAACCACCTTTCATCATTTCACAGAACTACATCTGACTTTTTACAACAGTTTTAAATGCAGAGCAGTGGTTCTAGAATAATATATTTTATAATATATTAGACTAGCCAATATCTATCTAGACCAGCTAGAATAATATATTTTATATTTTTTTTCTTTTGTTCTTGAAGTCCATGTTTCAGAATCTGGCTGCACTGAGATCAAGAACAATTTTGTCAGCTGTTTTAGCTCAGCAATTATTTCAATAAGGCTATATATTATTTACTTTCTGAAAATGTAGGTTAGTTTCAGTTTTGGCTGTGAGTAATTGTATTTATGTACTGTAAAGGACACTGTGTGGGAATATATGGCTGAGAAAGAGGCTTGTGGAGCATCTGATGCACAGAGAGAATGTGGACAGTGCCTTTGGGTGTTGTTTGAAGGGTTTGCAGGCATTGTATGGACGGGAATTTAACCCCTAACAGGAGGACTGGGGATTTTTTAGGATTGCAATCCTTTGTTCATGTTTACAGCTGCCAGTGTTGTCACTGTTGTTGTACCCTTTTTTCTCATGTATTGCATCTGAGCCCTTAGACTGTTTCTGTCCCTTCTGGTCTCTTGGACATGCAGATCCTTGTTTTATACTGCACTGGGTCACAACATTGACCTACACACTGTCCAGCCATGCTCCTGTCTCATCCCACATTCCCCACTACATTTAACTCTTAAATATTGATGGGTGTCAGAACTGCTTGCAGACGTACTCTGGAGATAATCTGCAAGCAGAACCAGGTTAAACTCTGTGCACATGGTGGTGAGTTGGTGTTCCAGCCTCTGGCAGCTCTCACTGGTACCTCCTTTCAGCCTTGCAGAAATGGGCTCATCATGACCCCTTTGAGTGGCCTCCCCACCCCTGCCTTATAATCTGCATCTCTCCCTCAGCAGTCTGGAGTGCTCCAGTGAAGGTTAACTCCCATGGCAAGAAGTAAAAGGAAAATCTCAGATGACCTTTCATAAAGATTTTCTATACATGTCAAAGGTAATTTTTTTCTTTCCTTTTCCCTTAACCCCTGCACATAGAGTCCATTTTACCTTACTTGGAGAAACATTTATAAACAGCATAACACCAGATATGTGGAAAATACTATAGCTTGCAAGTGGAAGGGACCTACTATTTTCCAACAGATTTCATGAAATTGCTATTTTTTATAAATATTAGTCACATCATAGATAATTTCAACCAACTGGTTTTATTTAACTTAGTTAAAATCTATTTTTTCAAGCCTAATACAAAAAGGAACAGTTTGACAGCCTGCTGACTTCTAGGCTTCTCACTAAATAGTCTTTGAAAGTCTGATTATCCTTCTCTTACAGAATTCAGCATGCAGTTTTAAGTACCAAGTTTGAAAACTTTAGCCTGTATTAAAACACAAAGAATCTAAAGACAAAGAAATAAATGTGTATTGACATGTGCAAAGTGAGTAACTGCAAAAAAAGTTTTAGTCCTTGGCAATAACAAGTCCTAATCTGTTAAATTTTTCATACATGTTTATTACAGACAAGAGCATTGGGCTGCTTTGGGTTCTCCAAAGTAATTATTATATAGTGTATCATATTCAAATTGTATCCTGCACTGCATCTTGCACTTCATTGCAGTAATAGAATATCGAGGTTTTTTAAATAGAAGATGGAAGAGTCCTTTTCTATACCCCAAGATTTAATTTTTCATTTCATGTTTGTCCACACAAGAAGAAATTCAAGGTACTGTTCCTATGTAACTGAAAACTTCTTAGAAAATATGGAAATGAAGCAGGGCTTTTAAAAAAGTAGTTATTTCATGGCTGGTTTTAAGAGTTCATCATACCAGAAAGTCATATCTGTGTCTTATTCAGAGTGCTTAAGCTCAGATTACCAAGGGAAGAAAAATGCTCTGAAATTCATTCTGCTGTCAGCAAAATCAAGCCCAAAGCATGTGGCTACCCTGGTACTCTTCATAGCCTACTGTGGAATCTTTGATGGTCTTTTATCCCCTCCTTTCCCCTGGTTGTTGTGAACATAGGTACCCAGAATGGCTTGTGGAAGTTTATTATTACCAGGAAGGTAGATTGCAGGTAATTACCCCCTCTTCTTGGGAAGGAAAGTAAAGCAAGGTACTGTGAGTGCATCAGGAATAGCCAGAATTAAGAAACAAACCCAACAAAAAAACCCAACAAACACAAACTGCCCTCTCTAACAGAGATTCTGGAAATGCAAAATCACTGGGAATTATAAATACACTGTAGTTGTTTAACTATAAGAAACCATTCCATATAAAGGGATAGCTGAATATAAGTATCTGTTTCTCCCAAATTATTCAATCTCTATTTTATTAATAAGTAGTCTAATTACACAAAAAAATGAGTGAGCTGTTGACTAAGAGAAAAAACTAGCTATCCTAAAGTGATTGCTCTTGTTCATTTGTCAGAAACTGAAGATTGAAATAAACTGATAGTTTATTAGTGAAAGACTCCAGAAGGATATTTTGGTTTTTTTCCTGTATGCATCACAAACTATAAACACAAATTCTCCCTGCCCAGAGTAGGATGTTCTGAAGTCTTTGGTCCCTTTCACATAATCAGGTATGCTTAGATATTTGTTTTTCAGGTTAGATGTCAGTAGTGATAATATGTCTTAAAGACAGTAAGAACAAAGCAAAATACATTAAAACTGACAAGAGTCTTCTCAGTTCCAAAATAGCCAGAAAAATTCATAGTCCTGGTTAAATCATGAATACTGAGATGGATTCAGCTGGAGACCATATAAATTACAGAAATTCTTAACTTCCAGCTGTAAATGTTATTAATTTTGGTGAGTGATTATCAGGGAGTTCAAAGTGCATTGACTAACCTCAGCCACTGACTTTCTGACCCTCAAGCAGCCTGCCCAGCTCTTTTTCCCCTCTTAGAAGCCAAAAATCTGTAGGACAGCTGCACACCACAGCATCATGTTCTCCGAGAGCTGTCCTGCTTGCTTTGAGAAACAATCCTGTGCTTCTTTTAGTTTGGATGTGCTCTCTGCCATATCAGTCAGGAAATTTTACATGTACATTTACATGTTAGAGAGAACTGTACATGTACAGTACATTTACATGTTAGAGAGAACTGGGCACCTCCAAAGGCTCTCAGGTGAAGCCAGTTAATCTTTTTCTTGTTGAACAAAAGTCGAACAGCCTCCACCAGCAGAGTAGAAGTGCAGTATTCTACAGTATAAATACTTCTCTTCTTTCTCCCTTTGAAAGGTGCAGTAGTGCAAACAAATGCAAATAAATCAGGCCAGGCTGTATTAATTCCAGCCAGTTTGTGATCAACATCAGCAGCCTGCTACTGCAATTTGCCAAGCGCCTACCAGGGCTCAGCTAACTGGAGCAGATGTTTGCAAGAGGATCATTTTGGATGCATTGTTCCAACGTGGCTGCAGAGACTGCAGTCAGCTACAGCTAGGTTCAGCCAAATTCAGAATTTGAAGTTTGATTGCCATTGGGAAATTAGCTCACACTCCAGTTCAGTGTGTTTAAATGATTTTTAAGTCAAAACAATGTCACTGCCAGGAGGTCCCATCTTTCAGACAATTGGGAGATTGTGCACCAGCACAAGAACTCCAGCTGCTTTTGTCTTAAACAGCAGCCTAAATAAAAGGACTCACTATACACCTGACTTCTAAGCTTTTATAATTCACACATGTCAGATTTGCAGGCTGTACTGTGTAGTTCCTTTCTGCTAATTACATGTTGTCTCACACTGATGCCATATAGCTCCTTAAATCATGAGCCACTCATGAAAATTTAACCCAAAATATCTGCACAGTACTCTCTTGGCAGTTGTTTAGTTACATGCAATTCTCTTTCCCTGTTGACTGTTCACTTTTAGAATCCCTTATCTATCCAAAACTAGTTCATGGGAAATCAGAAGTAAGGGATGGGATGTGAGATGTCCATCACTGTTCCTGACTGGCATGTGAGAGCTTTGTCCAGCTGCTAATTGGGAGGCTGTTCTGTGGTAAGGACAATTAAATACACCCTGGTAAGATCAATATATTGACTTCCTGTGGGGAAAGTAAACTAACATGTATAGATTTTTGTTTGTTTGTTTGTTTTGTTTATTTCCAGGAATTTCAAAAGAACACTCAATTAGAAAGTAGGGATAGGGATTTTTCTTACGGGTCAAATAAAAACATGATCAATGTTACTGTTGCTAAATAAACTTCACATATACTAAACCTAAAAATAAAATTCTGATAGTTTGCTTATAGTTTGCCTGGACTTTTGCAATTTGCATATACATACATTTGTGTGAAAGAGATTCAGGGAGACCTGCCAGCTACTCAAAGCATGAGTAATTTTATTTCACTTTTTTTGTAATGACTACTAAAAAAAATAAACCCAAACAACTATAACCGTGCAATCTGTAATAAACTGAAGACACCAAAAGAAACCTTGTTCTCTGGCAGTGGCTGGTTCAGCAGAGAGAAAAGCATCTGTCAGGAAGCTTTGTGTGAGTCACTATCTCCATCTAGTGCTGCCAGCAAGGAATTGGCCTGCTAAACCCTCCATGGTAGGGAAATTGCAAACACAAGAGATTCCATAATGATATAAAATTATTCTTTGTACAAACAGTTACTGTTTCAGTCATTAATTCATTACAGTTTAAAGTATGTCAACATTTCATTTGTAACATACAAAGTTTATAAATTGGCTATAAAAGTTCACCAGGTGTTGACATTTGCCACTCTTGGGGCTTTCTGCAAAGACCTTTTGGTATACAATCATTCATATGTTCATTATTGTTAATTAATATGTTCATCAATAATAAATAGCACAGAAAACTTGGCAGGAGCTTCTCTGAACCATGGAATCCCCTCATGTCTGCTGAATGTCTGGGTCAAGAATTAATTTCCAATTGACCAAGTCTGTAAATCAGTGAGTGGCTGATACATTACAGGCTCTGTAAGGGGGGCAATGCATAACTTAATTCAAGGAACTAAAACTGGCAGGATTATGCTACAACAGCTTTCTAACAGTGAAATAAGTACATTCTCTTTTTTAACAACTTAAAAAATAATTGCAAAATCAGTGCTGCTTACATTACGTCCTCACATCTGGAAGAAAATTACTGTGAAATAGAATTCAGCCCTATGAATAACACATCTGCAAAACACAACTTCCCAGCTCAGGAAACAGTATTTTGCAATGGTTACAGAAGCAACAGAAATACAAAGACAAGCAGTGACTTCTATCTGCAATATGTTTTACGCTTTTAAACTCTTGGTATGAATTCTCACTACAAATTTCAGTCTTGTGTCAATGTATTGAACTAGCACAAGTAATTAACTTGTCTCTTTTTAGGGAATTAGAGATGGATAAAAGTGTGACTGATGGAGTTTGTGTGGATTTCTGTGCATCAAGACACACCCCATCAGACTGGTTTTCAGAGTAAGAAACAAGTGGAACCTGTTTTATGATGCTATAGTGCTTTAAAGGACTCAAAACCAGACTAAGCTTCTCATGGTCTTTTTGGTAGGTGTAATTTTTAGTTTTTTAATTGTGAATATTAGAACAACCATCATAATTGAAATTTTTATCTAACCCACTTTTAATTTTATCTAACCACTTTATAAATTCAGATATTGTCAACTTAAATCACGATTAGGATTATAATTATTTGCTATGAACTATAATTGGTTAAATAAGTCAGGATAGGAATAATACGTCACTATTTTTTTCTCATTAAGTTCAGACTTTGAGCATTGTTCAGATCTAATTTTATTGGTTATGATATAAAAATGAAGTGTTATAATAAGTACTTTCCTGCATCTTCTACAGAAAGAAAATACATAAAAACAGTTAAATATCAAGTTGAGCATAAACTAAAAATTGTTATGGTAGATGGTTCAAATAACTTGCAGGGTTCATTTAAATAGCTGAATTTCACTGTACTGTCATGGGGACCTTTGGATTTCTGTAAGACTGTCAGGAAATGATACTTGGATTAGTCTTCATTTAGTCTGAGCAGAGGAGGCAGCTGTTTAATCCTGCTGCAGTCCTTGCCTGTCTCCTGAGATGACACAGCTGGGTCAGAGACCCTTATGTTCCCCTTCCAAGGGATGTAAAGTAGAGGCTGCAGCCTCCAGCTGCTGCAGTGAAGGTGTGGAAGGGACACAGGAATGAATTGTACAGAGGTTATACGTCAGCAATTTCTCAAACTGGGGACTGACAACAGCACAGGATAGAACAGGTTCTTACAAAACTTCAGTGAGTGCTTCAAACAGCTTCCATGAATGGACTCCTCTCTAGAGAGAAGAAATGATTTAATACTGCAGTTGGTGATCTGGGGCCTCATCTGCATTAAGACTAAGATGCTCAGCAGAATGCTGCTTGCAGGATCACGGGCTGGATGCTGCTGTTTTTTTGAAAGATGTTTCTATATCTAATTTTCATTGATTTCAAAGAAATAATTTCAAATATTCTTTAAAAGTCAAGTGCTAAATCAATGAACTGGAAGCACTGAATCCACACAAAAAGGTCAGTATTCATAACCTCACATGGATCAGATTCTTGTCCATCAGACTAGAGCCTGCAGTACAATAATGTACACTCTGTATATTGCTATCAAGAGCCACCAGATATCTCAAACAGGGTTGAATATATCCACAAAAAACCCTGAAGGCTTGAACTGTATTTCAGCTGTCCTTCTGTAGACAGATTTTATTGCTGCAAAACTTCATTTTTATATAGCTTATGTTTATTTGGCTGTTAGCAATATTTAAGCTGCTGAAAAGGACTGAAATACAGTCACATGCAAATTTATTTATTTAGTATCTTTAATATTCCTTTTTGCCATTTTAGTGATCTTTTCTGAGGGTTAGCTTTTATGTTCATTTCAACTGTTGACCTTCATTTCTTGCCAAAGTAGCAAATCTCTTGATTTGAATTTTGCAAAGATATTTGATCATATTCAATTAAAAATTAATAGGATAACTAAATTCATATTTTTTCCAATTATTTCTTTCTGCTTCCATAACAGATTTCTTTTACTTCTCTAGAAGTAGTTGTCCTAATTGTGTTACTCTGACCTTCACTTCTAATAGTGAAGTTAGAAAAGAGAAAACAAAGCAAAATGAAATCTCATATTTGCTAAAGAAAAACTAAAGAAATAAAACATATCCATCGAATTTCACTCCTTTTTATACCTAAGTTTCCCAAAAGCTGTAGCTGCTCCTTAGTAGAGTACAGCATCTGACATCTGCTCTGTCCAATCTGCAGTGTCCTTTTTTGGGGTTCTGAGGACATTTCTTGACCCCTCCATGCCATGTAAAGGCCACAGCAGCTCTGTGGGATGGTCTTTAGTTTTTCTGCGATACTCACTGAAAATACTGAAAGTACTGTAATTGATGTTTCCTTAAAATCCCCTAGTACAGTTTGGTGATTTTTGAAACAGGAGATGTTAAATTATCCTGATAATTTGACTATCACTCTGTTTATTTCTCTACATCTTTCTAATACTTTCTTTAAAAAATTTGTCTGGTGTTACAGATAAAATATATATTCTGATTTGAAGACCTTATAATTTCTGAGGATTTAACTGAAACTCTTATATACCTTAATTATATTTCTGAGAAGAAAAATGAGAATCTTCAAACCTGTAGAATTTCAGAAAAACATCTGGAAGACAAGGAGCCATTATTAATGAGAAATACATATCTCAAAGGAAAACATGCCTCCACTTCAGCTCTGATTCCAGGATTTCAAGGTGATCTAGGGTGAGTCATGAAGGTACATCTAGCATTCAATGACCTTTTCTGAAACTAAGATCTGTATAGCAAAGAACCTGCAGTGAAAGTTTAATCTGCTGAATCTCTTTGGAAGTGGACAGTACAGCTGACATTATAAGACAACAGTGGTGGAGCAATTTATTATAAAGTCATTTAAGTAATAAATCAAATAAAAATTTAGGCCACAGGCAAGAAATGTGGTCAGCTTTCATGAAGGGATCAGTTTTAGATTTCTGCATCTGAGAAAGTGGGAGACTCTTTTAAACTGGTTCTGTAGTTAAAGTGCTTTATGATATTTTAAAGTTGTGATGGGTGGTGCTCCTAGCAGCTGACAGGTACTGATTGACCATTTTATTTACCATAATTGTAATACTGAACATTTACTTTAACATTTGCTATGCAACACAGTAACATTTATCTTAATGTGTTGAGTATTTTCCCATCTCAGTGGGCTGTAAAATCAAGTAGCTGTTTAAAACAAAGCTCAAAGATCACAGCTCAAACAGTAGACCTGGATCAAAACGTGACAAGTGTTCCTGGAAGTTCAAATGCACTTGACCAGCTGTAAAATAAGGTTATGTCCTCCAGCTGTGGAAACTGCATCTGAACATCTTCTTCAGCACATAATGCAGATTTCAAGCTTCAGCATCCAATCTTCAACATCCAGGCCTGTAGTTTCACAATGCATCTGGTGAAAGAATGGGAGAAACTTTCCTTTATCTGACAGTAATTGTCTTTCATTGTCCTTTTCTATGACTTATCTATATTTTCACATGGCTGTGAGGGTACAAGCATGAAGGGACAATGAAACCTGGCCAGCAGACACACTGCAAAGCAGAAAATTCCTTGTGGAATGAGGTAACATACATGCTGTCCATACTCCCAAATGGAGCATTTAATGTAGTAAGTTCATCACAAGAAGCAGCATTGATGGTAGTTTCATTCATGCTAAATCTGTGTAGAGCAGGTTTAATTTTCTGTACAGACATATTGTAGGAAGGATGCCAATTGAAAAGGAATAAATGAAAGTATTCTTTGGTTATGAAAAATCACAAGAAATAAAATGAAACTTTAAAACTTGCTCTGTTGACCTTTAAAGCTGAAACACCAAGCTTCAGAGGCTGCTATTTCCATTACAGCATGGTACTGAGTTTAGTTTTTTAGAGAAGCTTTTTTCCATTGCTTACTTCAACAATGCTCACCTGTAAATCATATAAAGTCAAAACAAGATGTACTTTCATGGCATTGGATCAGCTTGGCCCACAGATATCCTTTCATATCTGTTGTGCTTATTTGCATGTACCAGCTTTAGGTTTTGGGTTTCTTTAATATACCAAATAATCTTAAATTACAGCAACAATGGTTTTAATGCCTTTTAAAAATATAACTCCATTCTTAATCACATGAACACACTTGCTGCAACTGATAACAGGTAATTGCATCTTGGAGTGGTTTAGGGTGACATAACTGGACTTTAAATTATAAAACTTTACAACTGTATTAAACCTAAGATTGATAGATTAACCCTGTTCAGTAAAATAATTAATCAAGTACTGAAGCTCAACTTGTCTGCTTCAGTAAGTGACTGTTATCTGTCAGGCTGTGTAGTTTTAGTAGCCTTTACTTGCCAATACATCTTTTGAAACAGATTAAAAAATTATGAGGGAAAGAAAAAGAGGACAGTATTAATTTATGTGTGCTTAACAGTCATTGATGAGGAAAGACAATGCAAATCACACCAAAAACTTTCAAATAGCTGGGTGCATTTCTAATAGTACTTTCCACCAGGGATGGTCTACAGTCACCTCTGATCATAAAATTAGAAGGCAAAGTATTTTGCAAGACAGTAAAATCCTACTCCTGCAAAGACTTAGTTATGCTTGATTTCTGCAAGCCAAGGGAACAATAATAAAGGTAGTGATGTTTAAAAGGCCTCTGCTGTGTTTGCAGAATGAAGGTCACACCTAAGATGTAACAGGTCCTGTGGAATACTTATTTTGAAACTTCAGATGGTCTTGCATGTTCATTGCTTTCAAGGTTGAGAAGCTGGGAATATTTTCCTTTGTGTTCTTGCACAGGGGGTGCCATTGCTCTCTATAAACATTTACAATGTAGTTGTGTGAGGTCAACTTTAAATATGCACTTCTCTGCAAGATGCTGATAAGACAAAGCAGAAACTGAGAGGGTTTGCTGAAACAAATCTATCAAATTACAGTAATGCTTTGCTCTTTCACTGAAAGCATTTTTACTGGATTTTTACCATTTACCACTTCAAGTAGTAAAGCATTTTTACCACTTGAAGTGCTACTCATCCTTAATAGCCTTTTCACTAGAGAAACCCCCAGTCAACAAGTCTTGCTGCTTTATGCCTCTGAAAATGCAAGGCTGATGTCATGGGGCAAGAGACAAAAGCAAAGCTATCAGCTAGTACTGGAAGAGATATCACAAGTGTGGCAAAAAGACAGTAAGGACACAGTAATTCATTTTAGTAGTGGGATAAAATTAATTTCTTTGATCACAGTTAACTTTGAGTACATCTTAAGCTAGAAAAAAAAAATCAGTTTTCCATAATTTAATTGGTAGCGTACTCTAAATACCACAGTGCAGGTCACCACTTTTTCACTGTGCAGTGAATTCATTTCTTAATTCAAACAGACATTGAAAATTACTCTTCAGACATATCTTACCATGTCAATGGTTTGCATTCACATGATCTCTTCCTTCAAATCCCTTCTGCTCATTTCAGAAGGAATTTCTGGACTTCTGAGCTAGACCTGAAGCTCTCCTTGACATAGAGAGTGCAAGCTGCATAGACTTGGGAGGATTTTTTAAAATATTTCTTACACCATTATTTTTATATGATCCATGAGTGTGAGGCAGTGAGTGTGGATAATGAATGTTTCCAGTCTAAACTTGAGGCATAGCTCTGGTTCCTTTGAGCAGCCAGTTTTCCAGCTGGCTTGATGTGCCTTCCACACTAAGCTAACCCACCAGGCTGAGGATGAGCCTGCAGTGGAATTGAGAGAGTTCTGGCCTTATATGTACCAGATTTTACCTGTTGTAAATTGTGGCACCCATTGAAATGCTTGTAGAGGGGTGGGCAGGGACTGAAATCCCATCTGGAGCAATTTAATGATGAGCAAAAGAACTGCTCTGTCAAAGGTTTTTGCAGCAAACCATTTAAAGTGCACATCAACTCTAAAACAGTTATTAAAATATCTTTTACTGAACACTGAAAGCTTATTTGATCAACTCTACATATGATATTTTTAATCAAAGGGGTAACCCTCCACATTTTACATTGTAATTTTCTGTGAAAAGAATAATGTACATGCCATGAAAACTTGTATGTAATGAATAAGGTAAATATATTGTTTCTCATATTGTTAGCAGAAATGTTACCTTTTGACCTTCCTTTTGAGATTTTTTGGAACATTTGATGCTTCTGATAATAGTTTAATATTACTTTCTTCACATTGATTAAATACACTTCATACATCACTGAACAATGAGTAACATTCAAATAAGGCTGTACATTGAACTGCCTGCAAAAATGATAAAGTAAAAAATTAATCTCCAAAGTAAAGTCAAGCCTGAAATTGAAATCTTTGATGCATACATTTCATAATTAGTTCATTCTGCTATATCTAAAATGCAAATACAGTGCTCTTAAAATAATTCAAGTCTTCCTGAATGGAGCATTAATGAATTCTTTTAGCTGCTGCACCTCTGACTTCGAAGGATTTTGGAGTCATTTGACTTTTTTGTTATTTTCTTTGTTAAGCTGCTGAACTTTCCTTTTTTATAAAGTTACTGAAAATAGCCCTCCCTGTCTCCTGTGCTACTTTAACTCCTGTTTCAGGCACAGAATCCACCTACACATCAAGGCAAAAAGAATTTCACAGAATATGAGCAGGATCAAAGCGTAAGGATATAGTTGAGGTCATTCCTCCATTGCTCTGCCATCTCCAAATTCTGACCATTTTTTAATGGTCCATCTGCTTCAGGACTATTCTCTAAACTACAACATTGAAATTTTCCTCTCATGGGAGCTCTGCTGGCTTGAGGTTTTTTAGCCTGTGTGCATGGTTTTAATTTTATTTTATATTTACATATTTTAGGTTGGGCCTTGTTCCTTGATAACTTTCTTGGGGACCTCAGCAGCATTAAGCCAGCAGAAGCAAGAGTTTGAGAATAAAAATGTTGTCACACCATGCCTGACCTGAAATCTTCTGCCAGGGAAATGCTCTGCTTCCTTCCTGCAGCAATGATGGTGAGTGATAATGGAAAAAAACAGATAATTTTGAAGATGAGTCCCTGAATCTGACTTATCCAAGTATCTCTATCATCCTCTGTATGGCTTTCCTAATTTTTTGTGAAATTACTGACTAGGTACTGGACTAAAACCTTGCAAGATGTTGATATCTGAAAAGTTAAGTCATGAACAGTATCTATATTAGATTAACTAGTGAATATTCTTTGTGTGTCACTTCTAAGACAAGTCATTACATTCTAGTCATTACATTCAAGGGTGAAAAAATGTAAATAAATGATGCAACTTTAGTGATGATTGGCAGAAAAATCTTACACTTTGGCCCAAAGAACATGGCCTTCCTCACTGCAGAAAAATTAATCTTCTGAACAAAATGTTAAAATTCAGCTTGTGAATAAGGAGAAATCTTAATTTCATAGCATCTAAGCAAGAAAAATAATAACTAAAAAGAATTTTTAATGCTTATGAAACATCAGCATTCTCATTTATTCCAAGAAAACCTATCTATAATCTGATAAAAGCAGAAAGCCAGAATACTGACTTCTACTCAGCTATAGTACAATTCATAGAATTGTAAAATGGCCTGGGTTGGAAGAGACCTTAAGGATCATCCAGTTCCAACTCCCTTACCATGGGCACGGACTCCTTCCACTAGACCAGATTTCTCAGAGCTTCATCCAACCTGGCTTTAAACACTTCCAGGGATGGGGCAGATGGGCAATCTGTTCCAGTGCTTCAGAACCTTCATAGGATCTAATGTAAGCTTACCCTCTTTCAGTTTGAGTCCATTCTCCTTGTTCCATCACTACAAGCCCTTCTAAAAGTCCCTCTCCATCCTCTCACAGGCTCTCTTCAGATACTGGAAGGCCACAATTAGGTGACTCCAAAGCCTTCTCCTTTCCAGGCTGAACAATCCCAGTTCTCTCAGCCTGTCCTCATGGGAGAGGTGCTCCATCCCTCTGATCTTGGTGGTCTCCTCTGGGCTCACTCCAAAGGTCCCTGTCTGTCCTGTGCTGGGCCCTGGAGCTGGATGCAGAGCTCCAGGTGGGTCTCACCAGAGCAGAGGGGCAGGATCCCCTCCCCAGCTGCTCTCACACTGCTTTGGATGCAGCCCAGGATGGGATTGGCTTTCTGGGCTCCAGGTGCACATTGCTGGCTCAGGTCCAGCCTCTCACCCCCAGCACCCCAATCTTCTCCCCAGGGCTGCTCTGGATCTGCTCATCCCCAGCCTGGATTGACACCAGGGGCTGCCCTGGCCCAGGTGCAGCACCAGCTCTTGCTGTTGTTAAACCACAGGAGATTTCCATGGGCTCACCTCTTGAGCTTGTCCAGGTCCCTCTGGATGGTGTCCTGTCCTTCAGGAGTGTCAGCTGCATCACTCACTTGGTGTCACGTGCAAATCTGCTGAGGGAGACTCTGTCCCTTTCTCTATGTCCTTGATGAAGATATTGAATAAGGCTTCATCCACCCATCCATCATACACAGCCACAGACACATCCCAGCTCAGACCCCTGAGGGACACAACATGCCCTTGATGTCCTCCACAGCTCAGATTGCTATCTTACATTACATGTCTGCCTCTTATTTACCCTGGCTGCAGAATGGGCATTTGTTCAGAGTTGTTCCTCTGCACATGAACAAAACTGTTCAGATCGTGGTGGAAAACTTTGCACAGCAGGCAGTATAAAAGAAGCTGTCTTTTAAATATATGTGTATTCCTAGAGCATTAATAAGAGAGAAGGTAGGGATATCCACAGAGTATAAGCACAGCAAAAAATTAGGAAAATACATCAGAAAGGTGGCTAAAATAGATACAGATTTCACAATGTACACACAGAATAATCCTGTCATCTTGCTGGTTCCTCTGTCTCAGGATAGAGACTGAATAAAAAAGGTACAGTGAAAACCACATCTTAAAATTTCAGAAAACCTTCTGGAGAACGTAAGGTGGGATAAATGTTCAAATTATCAGAACTAAAAGTCATACTGAGTTTTACACAATAAAAGTTTGCATTTGCTGAGACCCTAGCAATATTTTGTGGCTAACCCTTTACAAAGGTAACAAAGAAGGATTTGATGAAGCTGTATATTCACAGTTAGCTGCAGAAGTACAAGGCAAGTACAGCTGCAGAGCCAGACTTTCTGTGAGCAGATGTTCTAGTTTTGAGGAAGAAAACAATTAAATAAGGAGCTGGAGGAGCAAACAAGAAAATGAGAATACAGAAGACCAATTAGAATATGGTATGTAAGAAGTCTGGAACTCCACATCTGCATCTGTGATCCATAGATTCTAGCATAAGAAAGAAAGAAAGAAATGTAAAATACTTACAATTCAGATACATATTGGTTACATATTATCATGGCACTTCAACAGGCACTACAACAGGCACAAACCCTAGCTTTAGCCTAATGAGGGCACATTCCTACATGGCCTTGCTTGGTGCTGCAACAATTCAGAGCCCAATGGACAAACCACAACAGGAAGCCTGTTTTTGTTGGTTTTAAATGAACATCCATCAATTCAGCCACTGGAAATCAAAGTCTTGTGGACACTGTGATGACCCAGTGCTGTCCACATTTGTGAGCAAGCCTTGTCACTTTTGGAAATATTATATTATGAACAAAACATAACAAGACCAAACTTGATTCAATGCTGAACTATTTGTAATTTTTGAAACTTTTTCAAGAATTTATAGATCAAAAGTAGTGAGAGTGAAATAAGATACGGTTTGGAATTGGGAACTATGAGAAGACTATGAGAGAGAACAGGAAGGATAAGGATGAGGATGAGGTAGGCAGTCAGAAGTACCTTTGAGAGAACAAGCTAAACTTGCACTGATCACAGATTTTTGATTCCTCTGGTGAACATTAATTTTTCTCCCTCTCCTGCCACATAAGGTGCATGTCTGCAAGAATTCAAAAGCAGTTTCAAATACAGATGATTGAGTTTGAAAGACCCACAGCCTTCCTAAATGCAACAAAATTTCTCTAGCCCTCTATATAAGATGTAACACTTGTGTGTGACTTTTATTTGTAAAACAAGAATACTTGACCTGAGAAATCAGACATGCAATCTAATAGGAATAAATTGGGAATAAAGCAGAAGACTGTAGACACCAGAAACTTTAATTGGAGTTGGAGAATTTTTCTTCTGTGTGGAATTTTTGCTTTGGTTATTTTTTTATGGGTCATCACCAGATTAAATTGTAATCCTAAGTATGTTTGTGAAGAAAAAGAAAAAAACAAATGGTAAAAAGTATAAAAGCCTTCTTAGATAGCACAAATTAGAAGTTTAGAGGGAGCACATGTTGGAATAAGACTGAACTAGGACTATCAATCTTTCCATGTTTTTCTCAATTACAAATTCTAAACAATTCCCATAACAGTCACCTCAGGACATAACATCAAGGTATGAGCCAAGGATTTTTAACTAACAGTGACAGCATTAATGCACTGTTATTTTTCTCAGCAGCCATCCCAACAATGAACCTCTAAAAATTTAAGAAATCACCCTGTGTTCAATGATGTAATGCCCATTAATCTTTAAGCAACCCCAGCACAGCAAAATACAAGCATTATGCTTGTTTCAACATTTTACCAGGTAATTTCATTTAAATTAAGCTTTCTTGTGTGAAACAGAAGTAGCCCAGCTTTTCTGAAAACAATTGAGGTATTGTAACAGCAGAGGTATGCAGAGGGCAATGAAAACTGAAGAGGCCCTGGAGGAAGCAGCTGCACTTCCTGCATGGAGCAAAAGATGGCAATATTTTCTTATGTGTTGGGAGAGTTGGATGTGGTATCTCACTCTAAAACAATTATAAACCATATATTGACACTTACTGAAACCCAGCATAAAAGTAGTGTCTCAGAAATTCAGTGCGTGTATCACTTATGGATAAATGTTAGTTTTAGGAGCAAACTACCATGTGAAACTGCCTTTTTTACCCATCCAGAACTTAAATATAAAAACATCCCAGAGCTTTTCCCTGTGAAGGTCACTCTCTGGGTTTAATTACTGCATGGCCTTTCAGCCCAGAAGATGATATGATATAAAAGAGTAGCAGGGCAAAGATGCTCCCTGAGGAATGTTGTTAATGTAAGAGATTTTACCTGTTTAGAAAAGATGCAGTACACAGGTCTGTGAGAGGTGAAGAGGCTAATTTAGCTACTTGCTGAAAAAGACTCCATAAATTCCCTGTGCAGCTCTGCACATGTGCTTGGCCTTCGCATGTGAGCCTGAGGAGCAGCTCTCGGCAAAATGCAAGGGCTGCCAAGCCCTGGGAGTGTCCAGAGAAACTCATGGCAAACCAGGAGACAGTGACTCCCTCCAATATCCACTGGGAGATGCCCAAGTGAGTTGCCATAATTTCTGCTGTCTTGTCCATGAAGCAGACCAACTGGGAGATCAATCTTGTAGCCAGTGTTCCGCTACTATTTCAAATGAATAAAAAGCGAGCTTCTCCTGTCTCTGACATAGAGGACAGTAAATCAGATGTGGGACTATAGCTGCTCCACAGCCAGCTTCCTACACATCAGAAAGTATCCTTGGCTCTGGTTCCTAGAAAAGAATATTCTTGTATTAACATACTAGTACTGGAGGAAAAAATATATATACACACATATATATATATATAAATTAATCCTTAGATGAAGTACACAGAATGTGTTCAGTGCAGAACATATTTTGCATAAAAATATACTTTTATCTTTTCTGTTTTGTTTTCTCAAGCAATTCACATGCCAAGTCAAAACATGAAGGGAATTCCTGCTTTTTAATACACCTGGAAGAAAATTGGTGAAATTGATCATAGGATAGATTCCCAAAAGATAAGAATGAAGAATCATTTGAGATTATGAACTGGTAAAAATCACAAGAGAACAATGGCCTTATACTTTCTTTGGAATATTTTCCCATCCAGTTTCTCTTCCTTTGTTTTGTCTGTTTTTCTTTTTAAATACAAGCTTCCAATTCTGTCTCCTTGTCCACAAGATTGCATGATACTTACTCTTCTAATACAGTTTAAGGAAGTTTGAGTAAAAAGTATAAACTCTGAAGACTAATGTTTGTATAAAGCTGTCAATATTTCAAGTTCACAGAACACTTTATTAGAATGAAATTAAGCTGTTTGTTGAGATCTCAAAGGTCTTTGCAAGATTTTAAAAAGTGTGACCCAGTGGTTTGGGTTCAGAGAGCAGCACAAGCCTGCCTTCCCTGTTTTTGGGAGGGGGGATTCTGCCCTGGGTGTTGGGACTGAGGTTACAGCAGTGGAAGAGTCTCCAGCCTGCAGCAGCCATGCCAGCTGTGCAAAGAGAAGGACAATTTGAAGTGTTGCACTGGTTCATGTGTTAAAGCCCCAGTGTCATGAACACAAACCCTTCACTATTTCTTAGAAAATTAATGCAACATTACAGATGGTTGTCTGGCTGGCCTTTATTGTGTTTGGGAAAGAATTGGGTTTAATGCTTTAATAGGTCTTCAGTATTCCTCTGTCATTTCCTTACTTTATTAGGCTCTATTTCCTGCAAAGAGTCTCACAAATGAATTTGAGGAAAGCTAATGTGCCACTCTAATGACAGATTGCTTTCAGGGCTGAGCTCAAGGAACTTTCTTCCTATCTCACTAATGAATCACAGTCGTTCAATAGTGGGCTGTTGGATGGATATGGGAAGTGCTCTCTGCTTTAAAGCTTTCCCAACATGAGGAATGATCTTAGGGCCACAATATCATCAAACAAAAATAGGATATTGTTACAGAGGCTCAGATTAGTATTATTATAATGAACCCAGATATTATGTCCTTTAAAAACAGAGAGAAAACATCAGCATGTACGCACTGTTTGCCTTTAATCAGACACACTGACAATGCTGGAAATGTCAATAGTTTTATAGATTGCTGTGCAGTTTAATACTTTTTTCTCTACCTTTTTTTCCCTTAAGAGATGAAATCCACTGCAGCAGCACGACAGAAGATATATTAAATCAGTCAGTGAACCCATGAAGAGAGAAAATCTGTCTTTCAGCAGTAACAACAGAAATTCAAAGTAGGTTTCATGTACAGAGAAAAGTGTCTGGCTCCAACAGCAGCATTCTCTCTGCATCTCCTGTAAATCAAAACTAACCCATAATACTGAGGATTTATATGCCCAGGACTATATTTTTAAGTTCGTCCACACATTTCTGATAAATCAGCTTTTCATTATATCTCAACCTGTTTAACGATTTTACAAACTAGAATTCAAAGAAAACTCATCAGAGGTCACTTGTTTAATACTCATTGATTAATTAAAATGTTTTACTCTCCTAACCCCCTTTTGATTCTTATTCTCAAAAACAAAAAGAAGAACCACATGCTCTTACATTTTTCTTCTGTATGATTCAACACCATTTTTTCTTTATATAAATCTTTTGTTTTCCAGAGACAATGCTCTATGGCTGCTATTATAAAAATACTTCATTTTGAGCTGGCCACAACTGTGTGTGTTGTATGAACTGTATCACTGCAGAATTGCTCCTGCAATTTTTTGTGTTTAACCAGGCAAGCTTCCACTGTGTTATAGGGTCTTGGAATCATTTATGTTGGCAAAGGTCATCAAGTCCAGCAGTTACCCTCACAGTTATTCTGGTGGCCTCTTTTTGAGAAAATAACTATTGTCAGATTGCTCTTACAGGTAATGGAAGTAAAAATAAAAGTTACCAGAAGTACTGGAGCGTATGAATAACATTAATAGAGTGTGAAAATATTTTCTTGATCACATCAGATCAGATTTCTTGATCTAGGGACTAAGGACTAACTTGTTAAAAGTAGTTTTCCTCATGTTACGATGGGAAACAAGGGCACTTCCTCAAGCTGTTGCTGACACAGGCTGGGCATCACTGCTGGCAGGACACAGAGAGTGATTGTTTTTGCATCACTTGTTTTTGTGTTGGTTGGGTTTTTTCACTTTGTAGTGTCTTTACCTCAACTCATGAGGTTTTCCTCACTTTTGTCCATGGTGTTCTCCCCGCCGTCCCACTGGGTGGGTATGAACTGCTGGCTGGGGTCAACCTACATCGAGTTTCAGATATGGTACAGCAGAGGAATAAAAACCACTCCAGCTTAAAATCCCTTTAGACTCACTAGATTTTCTTCTGAATTTGGCCATTTGGCCTCGTGGTTTTTATTTTATTTTATTTTATTTTATTTTATTTTATTTTATTTTATTTTATTTTATTTCATTTCATTTCATTTCATTTCATTTCATTTCATTCTTTTAGTCCTAAAGCAGCAGGCAAACTCCTAAATTCCATGTGATTTCCTGTCCATATTTCATATAACAAGCTGCCAGGCAAATGGCCTTTTTTCCCACTGAGGGTCTGAAGTTATTTTGAATTGTGAACTATGAAATTCTATACACCAGTATTTTTTTTAATTTCTGTCTTGTATGGCACTTAAAGAATGCTTTCTATGGTGGAGGTAGACTCTTCTACTGTAGTATAAAATATTGTGTCTTTAAAAATAACAACTGGGAATACAAAGGAAAAATAGCAAGGGGCTGTAGGTTGTTTTAGTGTAGTAATATGATATGGTGCAGGGCAGGGATCACACATATATATAAATGGTATAGGGAGCAGAGTTAATGACAAATATTTCCTTCTCTCCTAGTCTGAAAAGATAACCACTACATGGCAATTGTGAAAATCCCAGACACTCAAAACCTGTGACCTCCTGGGGTAGACTCAAACAAGAAACTTTTTAGGACTGACTGTCCTTTCAAGTTTGCTCACTCCAACAAAAAATTGTATCTCCTTCCAGTTCTTTAACACACTGACGTTTTTATATTTTTCTCTCATGAACAGAATTTTTACTGTAGGAAATAGCAGGAATGGTTATTCATTTGAGGATGAACTGGGAAAACTCCGAGATATTCCAGAACTCTATTTGAGACATTTTCTTGTCCATTGAAAGAGAAAAGAACTCCTCCTATCATTGTCGAGTTCTGAGTCAGGTCAAAACCAGCAAATACTCATTTTACACCCAGAGAACAGACTTTTACCTACACTCATTTACCTTCCAAAGAGCAGAAGAAAGAGAGAAAGAAGAGTTTGCTTGGTGACCATCCCCTGTTGCTGAAGGCACTCAAAATAGAATTTCATGTTACCATCCATTTCTGCCCCTGAGATTGTCCTGCAGTGAGGACCAAAAACCTGGTGACAAAGGATTCATAAATGCAGAATGCAGAATGAGTTTTTGCTATAAATATTCAGCTGAACACGTAAGATCTGCTTTAGCAGAGTTAGTGTTTGTGCTACACAAATTTGCTGTTCACCTCTTTGGTGCAGCCCAGGAAAGCATCACAGGCTGTGAAAGGAGAAGAGCCACATTCTGGACACAGGTGTGAAGGGAAAACGAAAGTTGTGATGCTGGTGAAGAAGCGACTGCAGTGGACATTGCAGGTAAAAAAAGAAAATCTCAAAGTTTCAGTTAACTCTATTTTTTGTGTGTGAAATTGGATATAGGTTGTTTTTCTTACCTATAGTATTTTGTCATGGAGCCAAATGAAGATTTTTCGCAAATAAATGCTTACAAATATCTGTGGAAACCCTTTACCTGAAATTCATTTTCTTAGAGAAAAAAATAACCCTATTAGAAAATGTACTAACATTGGATAAACACACTTTATGTTTTTGTATTTTAATAGGATCTCTTTGGACTAAGAATGAGTTGCACTATGTACAGATATTAGTTGGAAATGTCTGTGAGAAGTTGAAGGGAATACACATAGAAGGCCAGAATTCCATATCACCCAGAGCAATGATGTGCCTAATTTGAAAGCATAATTAATGTCACTGTATGTACAAATTGTACTGGTTGCTGCCTAACTGACCATTACTTTTACAAATTTTTAATCTATGTACACAACTGCAGTCATTGCACTGGTTAATTGAATGCTATTGAAAATCAGATTTGGTGTAAAGGTTATATTAAATAAATATCGGGTTACTTACAAATTATTAATTGATCAGTATTGAATGCAAGACGATACACATTTCAGAATAGGCTTCTGATGAATTTTTATGATATTACTGTTAATCATTTTTATTGCTTACTTGATAGATCTGGGCATATGTAAAGATTGATTGCTCTAAATGCCTTTAAAATAATTGGAAGAAGAAGAAGGCTCCCCAGGGAAGTGGGGAGCCCTGTCTGGGCTCAGGGGACACTGGGACAATGCTCTCGGGCACTTGGTGTGACTCTTGGGGTGTCCCATGCAGGGCCAGGGGTTGGACTCCAACTCAGCACATCCTGTGATTCTGTGACTATTGGAATCATGAATCCACTCTATATGCTGGTCCATTGGAAGAGTAATAAAAATGGAAACAAAAATGGGATATTAGCAAAAAGATTTGTGACAAATACAAGAATATAAAGGAATTTCATGCTGAATTCACAAGTCTATTCTCTGATCATTACTTATCAGGTGGTTGACAGTCCTGTAAATTCAGATCAGATCAGAATTACAAACATCTCCAAATATCATGGCAGCTGTTGAAGGTTTTAAAATTGAAGTTGTGCAATCAGTGCCAGGACTTAGATACCACAGAAGTGGTGCCTCAGAAGTCAGCAACTTCTTCCATACAATACCACTGAATTAATTACACTCAAGGCATGTGGACAGCCAGCAAAGGAGAGGAAAGACCAGAAATGAAGTTTTTAGGTCTTTGTTAAATATGTAACTGCTACACACAAGAAAATAGTTCTTTTTGGGGTTTGTCTCTCTGTCCTCATTAATTTTAAATGCATAATAATCTATTTCATGGAGCGAAGAGATTTCTTACCAGTCCTGCTGTATTTTACATTATAACAGGCTCCTGAAAGTGGGATAAGAATAATTAGGCTCTGTGACTTGTTCAGTGACTGCTTTAGCAATTAAAGGCTGCCATGAAAACAGGATTTGGGCAGCACCTGCCCTGTTTTCGAGCACTAAGAGCATGGCTGATTGCTTTCATGCTCATGAAGATCCAGCTCAGATGAGCAGAGCTTGGACCTGCCCAGACTGCTGGGTCACCCACCTGGATCCTGGATACCCTCTCAGGACTGGAGAGAGCTGAGGGGGAAGTTACTGACATGCACATAGTGAAACCTAATGAGAGGGGCTTAAGAAAATAAAAAACAAGCACACTGTAAAAAATAAAAAAACCCCAAAAAACCCCAACAAACAAACAAACAAACAAACCCCCAAAAACAAAACAGAAAAAACACCCAAAAACCAAAAAAAAACCCCACCCCAACAAAACCACAAACTATTAAACCAAGAATGAAGTGCTCCTCAGTGAACAGTGTAACACTTTCTTGTTTTGTGAGTGTCTTCCTTGGTTTTCAGTGCCTTCCATCTTCAATTCCTTTTTTATGAACCAAAACAAGTTCCTTGCTATTTCTGTTGAAGTTCAAGGAGTGCTGATCTCAATTCCTCTTGTACCTTTGAAAATATCCACCAAGAGTTATATTTTAACACTCTAAGCAATTCCTGCCTCATAGTGATTAGATCCATGCCTACACAATTGATTTCTTTTTTCCTTTCCCTCATTTCTTCTTCCAGTTCCTAGCAAATGTTCACAAATTTGCCCATCCCTAGGTAGCTGCTGCCCTGGTGGAGCTGTATTCTCACCCTCTGAAAATCAACACCATTTACCTCGCTCGTAAAAACAAAGTTCAATAAAAGGTGATAATAAAAGGATGATTGTGTGGTAGTTATCACTCTGTAGGTATAACTAGTAACAGCAGGGATTCCTGACATATCAGCCTTTCTTCAAAAACTGCCAATGTCACTTCTTTTTCTGCTTTTGCTAGCACAACTGAATCGATGGGCTAAGAATGTATACATTTCAGCTGACTTTAATGAGTGCCATGCTGCCTGGAGAATTAATAGATGGGAAAGAAGTTAAACAAACACATCATTTGCAAAGATGTGATGTTGGAAAGAATTGTGATTCGCTGTATCAAAAATAAATTCAAAAGGAGGGAAATCTAGAGAGAGAAAGCCAGGGGAAAAAAAAAAGGAGAAGAAACACTTTAAAAACTAGGGGGTAATATCTTTTTATAATTTTAGAACGTTGAATAGTTTGCCTGGCATTGATGGGCTATAGAATATGAATGTAGACCCTATTTGGGACTACTCACTTCAAACAAAAAGAAAACCCTGAAATTTTCAAACTCCACATTTAATGTCTTGTGTGCATTGAGTGTTATTCTGTGTATGGATGCAGATTCTGTATTCTGTGTATATTGCAGATTACAGAAGTACCTGTGCAGTGAATTATTCCACCCATTTAGTAGCAGAGATTTTTTTGCATATGCTTCAAATATAGATTTTCCTCCTCCTCCAAAAGAACCTTGGAGACTCCTTAATATTGTGCAGTGTTAAATTTTGAATTCTCGGTAATTCTAAAATAAATTAGACACAAATTCCTGTACTGATGTTGTTCACAATTTCAGATTAAAGTCCATTGTATTGGCATCAACTGTGTGAGACATGGTTGCTTGAAAGACCCTCTGCTCTTTGTAGCATAAGGAATATAAGTTTAAGGTAAGGACTTGCTGACTTATCTATCTCTCTTAAAACATCTTACCTGAGCTCCCTAAGCTATGATTTAAAAGTACAAATTCCAAATGAGAAGATCTTTGAGTTTGTGTGCTAAAGAAAAGATGCAAAAATTTTCATTTGCCTGTAAATAATGCAAATTTGGATGATTATGGTGGTTATCTGTTTGAATCTTTTAATTTGTGTAGTTAAATATTTTTTTATTTTTCTTTTTGATAAGCATTATGAGGGGGAAAAAAGCAGACTTAGGAAATTAATTCCTAATCTCTCTGTTGTATTTAAGATGTATTCTGTAGCTTGCATGACATTATCACTATATGAACTTTTAAAGTAAAAGTACTATGACTCAGTGTAAAGTATCAAAAAGGTAGCTCTTAAAGTACAGAGAAATTCTACCTTTTAATCTGCTTCTATGCTGGTTTTAAACTTTTATAAACATATGGAGGTATAAATATTGTGATATCTGATTCTTTTGCATTTGACATACCATTCTATGTCATACAGTTTTGGCCATAAATTAACTCAGAATTATAATGCCAAAAACATTTTTAGATTTAAAAAAAGCTGCTAACTTCATACTACAGATAACTGACTGCTGTCACTGAAAGAAGTAGATGAGTAAATCTGAATCTTCTGACCTCCTTGTTGTTAAAGCCAAGATTTTAAAACAATGTTACCCTGGCATTAAAATATGAAATGTTCTGCTGCAAACAAAGATCAGCTGGGCATCACCACACATTATGTCCCAATCTTATACCTATTTAATAAATGGCAAGGTTGCAATCTCAGTAATTGTTACTGTTAATGGCCCAAATCCCTGCATCAGGTTTGAATTATGCTTGCTGTGTACATCAGAAGTGAAATTTGCTCCAAATGAAATGCAAGGGACCTTCAAAATCTCCAGAACACAGAAATTAAAGGATTGGTCATGCCACAGTTTTCTTATCCTGTACAACAGACACAAATAGCCCAGGTGGAATTCAAACACATAACAAATACATGTGGTGCTAAACATGATAAAACAGAATAACCAAAATGGACAAACAGTAAAATTATTTTGGGGAGGCAAATAGAAAGGTTCTCTTTATAATGACAATTTGTGCTGACATGTGTCAGAGAAACAGCTTCTCTTTAGGCCTGCCAGAGACATGAGGACCAAAATGGCTGAGCAGTTGTATGGAGAGTACAAAAGAAAAGGTAACCTTTTCTCCTTTGCTAAAGATCCTCACCCTTGTCCATTCTTCAGCAGTTTCCTAGGCAGGTTTAATAATTTCTGGGGTTTCCTAGTCCTTCACAAAGTAATTTCTGATTCGTCAAAGATCATCTTCATCTCAAAAACTAAGATTCATGACCTAAACAAAATCCGTTCTTGAGGCATCTCAGCTGTTTCAGAAAACATTACTGAAGGCATAGATCAAAAGGCAGTCTTATGTTCTAGTCCTGATCTCTAAAATTTTTTCTACTATGAAGTTTTTTCTATACAAAGAATTACAGTATTTTTTCTCTCCTGTAATTAACCAAACAATTATAAAAATGTTGCAAGAAAATAAGATTTTCACTATATTGGATACAAAAATTCATTTTTCTGTATTTGAGTTTAATTTAAATGGGTTTCAGTAAAAACCTCACAAATGTTATTTACCCAAATTGTCTTCTATAATCCTATAAGATGTCAGTGGTGTACCTCCCTTGTCTTCCAGCAGCAATGGTTCAGACTTCACAATATCTGCATCCCCACATGCAACTCAGTTTTAGTACAAAGACTTTTTTTAAAAAACATCCAGAGAGAGAGTGGCTTTTTACACACTGTTTTTTCATCATGGACCATTCAGCAATGTGACCTTTTACTCCTGTGATATTAATGGTGATTATGGGTATTATTTTATTATAATAAATAATATTTATTAGCTTTTTCTTCCTGGTCATCTTCTCCTTCTCTGGTATAACTGTTATAACTCAACCTTTTATTAAATTTTGATTTATTATTGTTCAGTATATGAAGAAATGAATGAAATAGTATTGGTAGCTTAAATTAAACTAGTAAGATCAGAATAAATTCTTTATCCTAGCATGTTAGAAACTTTGTCTAGGTTTCATTTTTAAGGGTAAGAGCTTTAAGCAGTGGGTACACATTAATAAGGTGGCACAATACCATCTTCACTGCCTGATGGAAGTGTGTAATATTGGAAAGGAAATGTCAAAAAAGCATTTTAAATAAATACTTTTTTTTTAACTTTGAAATATTTTTTTTAATCCACCTGATTTCTGGAACTTCTCCTGGGCACTTAGTTATTTTTCACTCTTTGCCTTTTTAAGAGGTATTTTCCACAATAACTCTGATTCTACTAACTAGTTAGTACAAATGCATATGAATCTATTGACGGGACCATTATATGAATTGGGAGCTACAGATGCACTGTATGTATTTTTGACAGATGTGAGGGAAAAGGTGGTGATACTTATTTAGAAAATAATACATTTTCTACTGACCTAGATGCCAAAAAACTCAGAAGGAGAAAGCTATGAGATTGATGTCATCAAGCATCCTGCAAGGCTGTTTTGAGTGAAGTTAGGAGTTTTTGCTGGAGATTTTTATGAGCTGTAAGTATTTTTGCAATTCCAAACAGTGGAAACAGCTGGAAACAGTGTTCACACAATTTAGCTCTTACATCTTTTGACCTAGAAAAGCCTTTGTGCCATATGAAGCTCTGTACAGATTTTTTGGCAAAAGGGATATTTTATGTGGCATTGGAAGAATAGAAGTGTCTATTTTGAGAAAGAAAACTTTTAGAGAGCAAGTTAAATGAAGCAGTTTCACAGAAGGAATGTAATGTTCATCTTCCTATAAACAAGAGAGTAAAATTTACTGTTGTTTTTACAAATCCATGAACATCACTCAGGGCAAATGGAAGGCAGGCACTTAATATTAAAGTGTAGTGGATAAACCTCAGTGTGGAAAACCCCAACAGTTTAAAAAAATAAAGTTAAATAGAGCAGTGTTTATTACTGTGTACCAGAGCTGCCATCATGCAGCAGGTGCTCTCCCGGGAGAGTACTAGGTAGAAAGCACAGGCAACATAAAATAAATTTAGGTTATTTTCAAGCAATCCCTTATGCAAAAAATATGTCTTTCAATAGTGACAAAAGGCTTGTTAAACATAAGTTAAACACAATATAGAAAGAAAATGACATAGGCTGTTTTTGCTTTGACATCTAACTTTTTTTTGTACACATGAACCCTTAGACTAATTGAGATACAAATCAGATTAACAGATTATTTGTTTCTTTTACTTGTTCTGAAGAGAATGATATCTCGGCATTTGCTAGAGCTCTGTGTGACTGAATACTTTTATTTTTGCCTTACAAATCACTTTTTTCAGTGTTTCAGGCTCAACAACCTGAGATACATCTTTTCCATCTTAGGGAGGTGAATATCAGCCTTTAAACCAGACAAGGAGCCTTATCCAGAGGTAGTGAAAACCCACAGCAAATGGACTAAAAATCTCCGGAAAAACTCAAATTCAAAGCAAATGTACAGTATGCAGAGGTATTTCAATACAGTTTATATCCTAAAAGATTGACAGTATTTTTCATGTTATTCAAGAACTTTGTCAAAGACTGATTTTTAGGAACCCAGTGAGATCCTGATCAGATTAATTACACTGTCTATGAAGGCCTTAACAAGAGACTCGAATATACGTGTGGTTTAGGTGTAAATATGTTTTGACTGATTAGAAGTCAAGAACTATGATCTTTATTGAGACTAAAAATAAATATGTGTAAATATGTTTTGACTGATTAGAAGTCAAGAACTATGATCTTTATTGAGACTAAAAATAGTCATATGGATATGTGCATGAATATTCAAATACAGGACAGAAAAACAGGCCTGAATAAGGTGCTAGTAACTCCTTAGGAGGACTCTCAAAACAGCAAGGAGTGAAAAGCACCGAGAGTGAGATACTGTTTCCTTTCAGAATTTAAAAGCTCTAATTTAAAATTTCAATGTTTAATTTCAGAGCTACGGCTAAGCAGTCAATATTTCAGTACCTGGTCATGCAGACAGTATGTGATTAGATCTTAGGATAAATGCTATAGAACTGGAGAAGATCTTTTCATTTTGCCTTTGAAAACATTTTCCTCAAAGATGTATTGAAATTACATGGATTATAAAACACAAAACAACAACTGGTGCTAATAACCTTAATACTATGTCGCTTATTGATGTGTTATGCAGTTTGTTGATGGTGTTGACATCATGAAATAAGGCCCAACAGAAGATAACAAGTAATGCTTCAAAATCAGACTGGAGAGATTAACCAAGCATATGTTGTGCAACATAAACTGTGGACAGTACACATTTCTATTCTGAACACAGAATGTACAGAAAAGGCACCAATTTTAAAATTGAGCATTAGGGCAGAAATAGCTGTTTTCTCCAGTATAATGTGTAAAGATCCAGCCATGAAATGGAAATGAAAACTAAAACATCTTAATTAAAATTAAGCAATATCTGACTATCTGTTGGCCATAGTCAACTCCTAACTTCACTCAGGAAGACACTTTTGGCTAAGCCAAGTACCTTGTTTTTTTTAAAAACATACTGAAGGATTTAAAAGGACTTTTTTAAATTTGCTAAACCTAAAATCCTGAGAGAAATTTGTAATATCATTTGCCACACTGACATGTTGCTTATTGTTAAAACACAAAGAATTTTTTCATTCTTACTTAAACTGCCATCACCCAAACAGACGTTTGTATGATCAAGCAAATGCAAAAAAATTCACTTATCTGAATGCTTATAAACCCAACCAGGGGACTCATCCCTCAGGAAAAATAATTGCAGAGGTAGAGGTGCTAAAAAAGAGATCTGACTGTCAAAAGATGTGCATCATATGACCAAGAAGCCAAAACAACATAAAGCTTACAGCAAAAAAATGGAGATTCAAGGATTGATTTATTTATTAGATTATTTCTACAGATCCCTGTAGCACAGTCAGGCTGTTGAGGATTTAACTAGAGTTTCTACCTGTGTTGTTTACAGAGAGCTATTCTATATACTGTCTATAGAATATATATTTATATATTTAAATCTATTTTATTGTATATGTGTTTATCATATAATTAATGAAGAAGTGGTCAAAACTGATTTTCGTTGATTCAGCTGATTGCTCTCTAGTTGTCTTGGGTTCATCTGATATCTCTTTGATGTGTACAACCTATCAGTGATCCAAAATGAAAAAATATGGCATTACCAACATATTGGAAAAAAACCCAAAATCTTCTCAGTGGTACAATTCACTGTTTGGGGCTGAGGTAGAGTTACTTTTCCCTTAGTGCCTTGTGTAGGGTTGTGTTTTGGATTTCTGCTGGAAACAGTGTTTGAGTAGAGGTGTTTTCATTATTGCTGAGCAGAACTTAGAGCCAAGGCCTTTTCTGCCTCTCACCCCACTCCACAATAGGGGGACTGGGAGTGCACAAGGAACTGGGAGAGGACACAGCCACCCAAGAGATGTCCCAGTCCACATGGCTCATGCTCAGTCTGTAGAGGAAGGAGGAGGAAGAGGGGGATGTTTGGAGTGGTGGCGTTTGTCTCCCCAAGTCCCCGCTACGTGGGATGGAGCCCGGCTTCCCTGGGGACAGCTGAGCACCTGCCTGTCTGTGGGAAGGGGAAATGAATTCCTTGCTTTGCTCTGCTCATGTGGATTGCTTTGGCTTTCTCTATTGAACTGTTTTTGTGTCAGCCCAGGAGTTTTCTCACTTTGCCAGTTCTCTCCCCCATTCCAGTGTGGCAGGAATGAGTGAGTGGATGCCTGCCTTCAGCACTGCCAGCTGGGGTTAAAACTGGACACATGGAAAGAGCTGAACTGTTTGTGCTGCTCTTCAAGCACAGTAACACTGCCTACAGCTCTGCAGTTCATATAGATTACCAAGTTCTCAGCACTCTGTTCTTGCCTGTAGCTGATCCCAGGCATGTCCTGGCAGCTGCAAGAAGTTCAAGTAATCTGCTTCAAGTACTGCACAGAAATTACTTTTAAAAATCTTTGCTGAAGAGATTAACTATGCAATGCAGAAAGAGAATGAAAAATAATACACTATATGTATTAAATCAAACATATATAGACTTATTTATAATAAATAAATCTATTTCTTTTCCTAGAGTAATGATGCAGTCCTGTTTCCTGGAGTCCACAGCAAAGTGAACTACAGGGACTGTAAGGTACAGACTATGAAGTCTAGTTTGGTTAAAGAAAGCTACCTTTTTCCAATACTCCCTTGCCAATGCACTTTTTCCAGGGTAATTCTATTTGCATCACTATGTCTAATACTAGGTTGCTGCTTTCTTGGTCAGTTTTACAGCAGTCTTACAGCTTTCTGTTCTCCCTCAACCTTTCATTAAGATATCTCCGGCAAAATTTGTCCTCATAGCTGAAGTTGTTCCTATTTGCAAAGATATACTTGTTAAGTGAGGGTTTTCTAGGACATCTGATTCTACAAAGGATATTAATTTTTTTATATATGACTTAAATATTAAAATATTGTATACTAGGGCTTGTGCCTTTCCATCCTATTTCAGGGAGTTTTCAGTCAAACTGTATTAGTGTATTCATATTTATTTTATTGTTGTAAAACCCCTTTTTTTATATAACAGCTGAAGTATCTTAAAAGTTAAAGGATACCCTTAAGTAGCAAGATCATATTTTAAATAGTTAGAAAATTAAAACATTTTCTGATTATTTTATTTTATATGCAGGATTCATCCACATGATGCATAAAATAAAGCTGTGGTAAACTGGAGTTCCTTGCTACAAGTAAATAAAATAAAACAAACCAAAACATTTGAATTCTTTTTGCATGTGGTAAATGAGATCCAGGTACAGTTCTGAAGTGCTGGTGAGTTCCCAAAAGGTTGTGTTAGAAAGTGAGTGTGACTTGGCTGGCTGAGGCTGCAGGATAAATCTATCCTGCACCAGCAGATTGTGCTGTGTCCAATGAAGTGGAACTAGTGTTTGTAGCTCTGGGCCTCCCTTGTAAATCAGGGGAATTCACAAGTTTGTCATATTTTCTGGTATTTTGACAACCTCTATCTTTTACATTGCCTTATTGTTAAACTTCCTTTTTTTGAGGAATTTTGAAGGAAAATGCTACCTCCCTCTTAGCGGAGTGATCATTTCAAAACATAACTGAAGTGCAGCTGCAAAGGTCAATGGTGTGAACATCAGAATGAAGAACCACCTTTGATTTTGGCTGAGTTATTAGTGCACTTAATGCATAGATCTAGGCCTGGGCCATGAGGTCACCCACGCCATCAGGAATCACAAATAGCTGTTCTTGAAATCACTGCTGTGTTATGCTCTATCACTATAGACAACAATTTTTTTTTTTTTAATTTATAGTACTTAGAGATTTTTCGTTAAGGCTCTATTTTAAATTGCTGTAGCAGAACACACAATGATTAACTTGATATATTCTTTATCTTATCTGCTGCATAACTGCCTCTTTCAGCCCAGTGTGCAAGAGCCTGCTAAGCACACCAGGATGAAGTTCACCAGCCCTGGGATGAGACAGAGACCAGCACAGTTCTGTTGGTTTCTTCAGGAAAAGTGTTCATGAGCAGAGAAGGTAATGAATCAGAAATACCCCCCTAAAATTGATCAGGTTGCCAACCCTTGCCAGATGTCCCATGCCTGTTATTGAGAAATAATGAATGTAGCTGTATACTGTGGGTAAAATCCAAACTCTTTCGAAGCTAGGACTTCAGTGAAATTTAAAATATCAGTAAGACTTTAATATAAAGCTGTCTTAACAAACTCAGTTTCAAATGATAATTTGTCTTATGTCAGTGAACTCCCTGGTTTTAGAGTACAATTTTCTGCTCCCCTTTAAAGCTCATTTCTGAGATTATTGACATTTGCATGACGAAATATCCTTACTGCAGGCAATTTATCAGTTTAGTTGTTGGTTTCTAAACTCCTACATTTATATTGTCTTCAATTGAATTGAGCATCTGATAAGACTAAGATTATAGATGAGGGAAGCTGCTTATTCTATGGCTCTTTAGCTTTTAAAAGCTAAAGCAATACCATTTTTCATCATTTTGGATATTCTTGAATTATATTGTAATTTGACTTAATGGAGAAATAATGAGAAACTGAGTGGGAGCAGAGGAGGCATGCTCATCCTCTGAAATAAAAAATAAACAATGTAGGAATTAAATAGCAAGGGACACAGAAATTACAGCAGATTCCATTGATGTCTTTTTTTCTAATAAAATGAAATATATTCTGTTCAGCCAATATGCCTGTGGTAATTGGCATCACCAATCATATTTCAAAGGAGCACTTTGAATGAGATTTGCCAGAAAAGAACGGTGAATTAAATGACTGCATGTGAGGAGCACAGACAGGCTTTCCCCCTCATTTATTCAAGATTGAACGTAATAACCAAGGAAAACTGATATAACTAACCACTTCTGACTTCTGTAAATTGATATGGGATGGAGCTGTCATCTCCTAATCAGATTAAGTCCTTTCTTTAGGCCATTTTTAATCTGAGTTCTACCATGAGGTTTTACTTCAGCGTAAAATAAACTGCTTGGCGTTCAGATACTAAACATCATTGATTTAATAAGATGACCAAAAGATATTCCACTGGTAACCAAACATTTCAGTGGTAGTGTGTATACTGTGAGTGCCTTTTGCTCTCATCCTTTACAATATTTTGATACTGTGAGTAAAATAGGAGCTGGTATATTAGATTGCCTTAAACCTAAATTTCATATCATAGCAAGTTTGTTCTTTTGAGTAACTGTGATACAGGACAACTTTTAATATAGCTATTACCACAAAAAGACATGCACATAGGCAAAAATGTAATTTTTATGAGGACCCTCTGATTGCATACAAAACCAAAAGAATATCAGGAAAAACAGGCAATGCAGTAGCAACAAATAGAAACAGTTAAGGAAATAGACCAACCTTTGCTGTAGCTAAAAGCTTCACACAGCTCCAAATTGTGCTTCAGGCACAATTTAAAAATTTTTCAGACATCTTAAATTATCAGTGAGAGTTCTCAATTATCATTTATGTTGCAATGAATTCATTTACATCCCATGTATTACAGATGTCAGCATTTTTCTGGGTTTACTGCTTCATACTGCAACTGGAGGCTTAGAGTTTTATATCTCCTTGGTTTTTCAACCTCTGTAGCTTATGGTATTACAATTCCCCTTATGCTAACTTAAATCTACCTAATATCCCAATAATGCTTGAATTCTAAAACCTGATTATCCCTTCCTCTTCTGCAAGGGATGAAATGATGATCCTCTTTTCAGAGGTGATGAAGGAGCAATACCAATAATCCTGGCTTTCTTTGGATTCCACTAGAGCTCTGTGCCATCAGAGGTCCCCAAGATTTTGGAAAAAAAATTAGAACAAAATACGCGAAAGGGATTTCATGCAGTCTCAAATGTTTGAACAGCAAAGCAAGTTCTTTTCTATGTGGATCTCCTTTTGTTACAGGAGCTCCATTTGCCCAGGAATGATTAGTCTTTGGGAATGGTGTGAGTGATGCTTTAGGAAAGAGATGCTCCACTGAGTGGTTAGGGTGGGGCCAAACACCACTGAATGCCTTCCCTCTTAAACTGGGACTAGTTTCTAATGATATTTGGGACCATGAGCCATATCTCCATTTCCTCCTTTTCCAGGAACCTCACATGTGAGATTACAACAGCCTAGAAATTCCAAAAGTCAACCTAATCTGGTTTTTAATCTTCTTTTCTAGTGTGATTTATTTCTTCTTACGTATTAGCTTCTATCTTGTTGTGGGCAGCTGTCAAAAAATATAAAAAATTTTAATAGTAAATTGACCAGTAGATACACTACTACCCTGAGAGTCTGATTTATTCCCTTTAAGTTCTATAGCAGCTTTTAGTCTGCAATGTGTGGGTTAAAACCAGATTATGATAATGTCCACTTGTTATTTTCTTTCATCTGGTTATATTTCTATTTATTTAGTTCCGCATGGTTTTTGGGCTGCACACAAGCTAACTCCATACAATAAATGTAACTCTTTATACATTTCTATTTATGTACTAACTGTAATGGCTATTTCAGCATCCAAAACCAGCAAGATCCAGCTGCCACAGATACTGTTCTTTCTCCTCCAGGGAAATGTAAGAGCCAGGTGTTCTGACATAGGTATTATATATACAATCTAGAAGAGGTATGTAGCTACAATTTTCTTTTTTTCCAGTTAGAAATTGCTAATTCCATCACAGTGACCCATCAATAGTAGGGCCACACAGTTCATTGTTATACGTTCTGACTTCAAAGTTATGTAGAATTGATTCCTACGAGAATTCAGAAGTAGGAATTTAATATATATAAAGTTCCCACTAAAACAAACACACAGTACTCCTGATAATCAAAGATTTTTATTTGACTTTATTAAAAATATGTTTTCCATTCTATAAGATCCACAGATGGCTTAAATGCATGTTAACATCCATTCATTTCTTCAAGAGATTCAAGTGAATCTAAAAGAAATTTCTGTGACACTGTTTTGGAATCAAATTAATTGTCTCCATGTCCTAGGAAGCTTTGTCATCTAATTTGTGGCTGTAACTTCCAGGGGCTGTTGTCTCTGGTAATATTTTCATTTTAGTGTGGCGTAGGCTGCTTTCTCTTCAGTAGAAAACAAGCAATAAAACTGTCAAAACAAATAGAACACGAAACTCAAAGAAGTTCTCCAAATAAGTGAATTAAAAAGTCTGTTATGTAGATTTTCAGAAAGTCAAAATGCTTGAGAAACTTGCTTTTAATGTTTTAGTCCACCTTAAAAACATGCAAATAAGAAGTCATATTGAGTTAGGATTAATAATCAAAACCTGACTGTTACTAGTTTGTTACTCTTCCCTCATGCTTTCCATCTCATTTGCAAGCAAATTGCAGGCCTAATGAAAGGGTCTCTTTTTGCCAGAACACTCACTCACAAATCTCACCTACTCTCTTTCGACAAATTTTTCAATTTGGAAATTTTTCAGTGTGGGCTATTTTCAAGTGTGAGTGAACTAGACTAATATTTTGAGTGGAAATGAAATCCCCAGATTCTCTCTTGCTCCCCACATTTTAAGCAGTGGCAATTCCTCCAGAATGGCATCTCTCATTTTTAAATCTATCATTTCTAGAGTTACAAAAATCATCCCAGCTATAGGAAATAATTCCTTCTTTTCTCTAGCAAGGTGAGAAAGAAATCACGACTTGCAAGGAAATATTGATCAGTTCTCCTCATTGAGTTTCTCCAATTTGAGTTTCATTTAATTTCCTATTAATACTCTGAAATTAACAAACAAAATAATGCAGAAACCTTTGTGGTGTCCAGTTCTACAGTAACCCAATGGTTGAGGGAAAGGCAAATGCCTAAAACTCCAGTATGTTATTGGCTACACATAAAAACAAGTGTTATCATAGTTTAAATTTTTAAAGTCTGAAGAATGAGGTTTCTGTAACAAAATAAATTTGAAAGAATGTTTGTCTTCAGTCTTATGTGCAAATTTGTCAAGTAAATTACACATTTTTCCCTCAAAAATACTTCATTTGCTGAGTGTAGAAACATTCCCTGTGCTTAAACCTTATATAGATTGTTTGGTTAAACCATGACTTGTTAACAAACGCAGTCATTCCTGAAAGGCTTTTGAAAATTTGCATCAGGTATTTGAAAGCCACAAATCAGAATCCAGTATTTTCAGATGAATGAGAAGCCATGCTGTTATTCAGCTTGAAAGGTACCAACATCTCTGAGCTTGACAGCATCCCATGGAAGATATATTTCCTGCTGCTCCAGGAACATTAAGGTGATCCAAAGGTAAATCAGCAGTGACAGGTCAGTGACCATAGTGCACACTCAGCATCCTCAAGAGAGCTGTGTTTGTCTGCACATCTCAGGCTTTCCTTGTCTAAAGAGTTTTCCTATCCATAATTAACATGAGTATTCGAGAACCATAAAGCATTTATTTACAAGGTATTTTCAAGCAAAATAAAGAATAACTCATGCTATGACTGTCAATAGCTCCCTTTCTGTGACGGGACTGTGGCTTTGGGCAGAGTGGTATATAAATTGAAGTCTCTGACACTTTAATGCTGCTGTAGCAGCTTCAAATCAATTATAGAAGAAGCAGAGATATACATTGCAAGATTGCAAAATATGCAAATCCAGACCAGGAGTTTGTTGTTTCTCTTATCTCTATAAAATTTATATGTTTATAGTTCTATGGACAGAAATAACCTCATATTTATACACATAAATACATATTATACATTATGGGTAGCCTTATTCCATGGCCTTCTATCTCTGGATTGTTTTATGAAGAATATTTGTTTTCTTACATATGGACAGAGGCTGTTTGTTCAGTTTCCTTCACAGATAATTAAGGTTTTGGTATGATTTCTAATAATAAAATGTTAGCATTTAGATGTATGCTGAAACAAGTTAAGAAAACAATGCTGTTCCAAACTACTGACTTCTTAAACAATGTCTAATTTAAGAATAATAAAAAAAATATTATGGTGCAATTATGATTATTGTAATTTTCTATTAATGCCAAAACTCCTGGTTTACTTCTAAGCCTTCCTAGCAGTGCCCATGTCTGCTTGAAGAACAGATTGCTCAGTATGTCATTAGCCAAACAATCAATGTCTTTCTGAGCTTGTGCATAAAGTCTTCAGGAATTTTACCCAGCTTAATTTCAGGTTGGAATATGTATTTCTGGGAAAAGTTTGGCCAGAAACAGAAATGGTGTGATTATCACATATTTAACAGCTATGACACTGTCCAGAGCATGTAAGTGACAGCAACATCAAAGATCCTATATTGTCAAGGCTTTGGTTCTCAGAACATTGCTCAAGGGGACTTTCTCTGTAAACATGAAGCAGGTTCATTCTCCTCATTCAGAGGAGAATTTCCTCATGCTGAGTGCCTTATCTAGCAAAGTTATGTATTTACAGTTCACCACTGTGAAGTCAAGCTCACACACTTAGCTAAACTGAAGCCTAAGCCTAAACCAGCACCTCAGCCAGGAAAAAACACATGGCAGAAAAAATGGCAGCTATAATGGAACTTTTTACACCCAGGAAAAAGGGAAAATACCAAAACCAGTACCCTTAAGTAGCTGTTGAGAAAAAGAGGTTTGTATATTGTTTACAGAAGTCAAGGTTTGGAAAGACAGGTATAGCTGTCAGGAAAAACTGGAGTCTCCCTTGGAGTGCAGAATGTAAAACCCCCTCCCTTCAAATTATTACGATTTTGCAATTAGGAGCTTTCAGGAAAAAATATGGGAATAGAAGTGACAGCTCTTTAGTAGGAATGATAAAAATGCAAATGCAGCAATACAAAACAAACAAACACCAAAAAAACAAGGAAGCAAACAAACAAAAGTCCTAGAGAACCCTGACGGAGTTAGGAATACTACCTAGTACCCTGTCAGTCAGGGTGTTGGAAGCAGCCCAAATAAATCCTCCTGGAGTGACAGATGTGGTTCTATTGGAGTAGAGATGATCCTGTAGTGGCAGTGAGATGAGTTTGTTCTTCCTCTGAGAATCCAGTGGAGAATAGGATGCCTGGGGTCCCTGTGTTCCCATTTTTATCTTGATAGGGAAAGGTTGGCTCCTCCCCACTGGGTGGTGCCTCTCACCATGGGATGATGTAATGCGTGATGTCACTGGTGAGCATTAATGGCCCATTAACAGAAGATATCCCCCGGAGGGAGAGATGAAGTGGATGAAGGAGATAAGTAACACTGCCCCAGATGGTCTATTATCAGAAGGCATCCTCCCTCTCCCCACCCCTAGAGTTACAAGAGACAAAGAACAATATCTCGCAAATGGTTTCAACAGATGAAAATAGAATACACATTTTTTGGTTACATTTTTCAACCCAAGACAACAGAAAAGATCTTTGGAGAAATGCTGCGCTCCATGGAGTACATCCTAGAACTGCCCATGATTCCACAGGACTTCCTCAGAAAATATTTTGCATTCAGGGACATGTAAGTCTTTAACTGTTTTGGGGGGTTTTTTGTGTTGATGTGAAGATAGCTGTACATTACCACAGGATCAAAAAGTTGTTACAATGGAAGTAAAAGTGGCAAGCCGTGTGAATACCATACAAATGCAGAATCTTTTACAATTTCTGTTTCCTAGCTAAAATAATTTGTCATGCTCGGGGTCAAAGTGTGAAGCAACCATCAAGAGCAGCTGTATCTATAGCCAACTTGAAATGCCAGCTGTCTTTACTGGGACTCTTTTCTGCTTAAAATTAAGGACATCTTCAAATCTTGGAGAATAAAAAGCTAACCTTAACTGCTTATGTGATTTTTCAGTACCATGATGGTTAAGCAGTTCACAGTTGTTGATGTTAGCATTTTCCCCAAGACAGATCGCTGACTACATGAGGTTTGCTAATTCAGCTAGAAAACCACCTTGTCACAATGAGATCCGGCCTCTCAGAGGCAGAGCTTTATATGAACAGCTCAGTCTCCACTGGAACATTAGCCTGGCAGTTCTGGACTCACGAAGAACTACATTTTGAGGATTTTGTTACTTTTCCAAGGGACATTGCAGTAGAAAATCAACAGACAGTACAACTAATATTATTAGAGCAGGGTTAGTTCAAGCGTCATGTTTAATTAAAATTCCAACCCTAGCAATGTATTCTTTTGTAAAGGAAACACTAATTCCAAGGAACATTCTATATTCAGAAGTCAGAAAGGAAAAGAGAAAACTTGACATTATTCCATTTAAGGATTCATCTTGCTCTTATTCATTATTGTTAGATCCTGAAAAAAAGTAAAGGTCCTACATTAGGTGGCTTTAAAGGACCTAAAATACATCAGTAGTATTTTCTTCAAAGGTAAGATGGAAAAAAGTTATCATGATCATATCCACAAGAAAAAATGGTTTAACACTAAAAAGTTACCAGTTAGAATTTTTACTGGTCTTTCTTCCTTTGATGTAAAAAAAATCTTTTGAGATACGAATGTAGACTTAAAACCAGCAAATCTGCTTAAAAAATATAGTGGAAGACTTAACCTTTTGACTTCTGGCAAATATCCCAAAATCTACTGAAAATGTTCAAGGTGATTCAGTGAAATGAGTTCAAAGAAATTGTGTCTCATCTGCAGCTAAGAGTTCAATTGAAACTGTCCTTTAATTTGAAAGGCTTTCTCTGTGCATTTCCAGAGTCCTCCTCTTTCATCCTGTGGTGTTCCCTTCTTTCTCTTAAACTCAGTTATTTCTCCCATCTTTGCCCCCTTTCAATGATGCAACTCCTGATGGCCCTGTTAGATCACTCCTTTCACTCCCAGCTGAGTCAATCTTTTCTCAGCTGAAAGTCCCAACACTGAGCAGAGAAATTCTGTTTGCAGAAATGCTGTGTCAGCAGAGGCTGAGCCTACTGCTGGAACCTTGGAAATAATGAAAGAATACATGAAAAAGATGAAAGTAAATCACTGTCAACACCTCACACAAAAAAGGGCCATTTATATCAATTGCAGCTACTGATTTGCATATGAAATAGTCACACTGTGCAAAAAACATTGACAAATTCTTAGAAGAGTTTTGGAAGCAATTTTTGATCAAGAATCTGTCATTTGAAAAAAAACAAAGTAAGCAGCTCTACTGAATATTGGACCTTATATTTGCTTAACAGTAGTAAACTTATTTAGGATATCTCAATCACAAGTGGTATCATAAAAATCTGCTCAAAATCTCAAAAAGTAATATAAAGAGAAATTAAACTGTCACCTGTGTCCATTCTAATTATTATAGTATCACAGTTATTGAACTGAGAATAGTGTCTTATGATGTTATTTCACCTAAAATTGGAACTCTCTGGTGTTAGTTACTATCTATCCTGTGTTTTCTGCTCTAAAAAACAAAAAATAAATCCAAACCAAAAACCACTAGCCGAATCAATAAAGAACCAAACACATTTGTCCCAGTACAAGGACAAGCTTTTTACACTGAGTTCAGTGGCTGGAATATGCTAAGGAAATAGAGCTCAAAAAGCAATAGAGTACTCTGCAGAATTTATGAACATTAAGAAACCACGGATTAAAAAAGAGGTTATTTAACAGTAATCAAATACTGATAGCAGAGTTGATATTTCTTACACTGTCAGCTACAAATGCATTGAATCAGTTATCATAAGCTCTAAAACATATTAATAGATTCAACTATAATTGCTCAAGTTACCATTCCTACAGCTTTCATTTGGAGGTTCTTCAAGCTGGTCAGCTCCACACAGAATTGTTCTAGCATATAATCAATCCCTCTGGCTCTTGCTGGGATGGACAGAAGGGATTTTAACTCCACCAGCAAAATAATGAAATAAAAATATCTGAAGGAAAAGTATTTTAGAGGACACAGAATAATGAAAATCAAGACTTCTCATGAAAGTAGAATGAACCAACTTTGTGTTTTAAGAACAGGATCCAGACCTGTTCTGCATTTCCCCATCTATGGAGAAAGTCATGAAGCCCATTCCAGACGTGCTGTGTAGGAAACATCTGCAGGGAACAGGGGCATCCCTGGAAACACAGCCATGGTTCTTTGCTGTGCATTGACTGCAAAGATTTTCCAATTAGAATTACAGCTCATCAAGGCAGTGCCAGCAGGCTTCTGGCTGGTTAAGCCTCCAATTTTAATTGAAGTGCCTTTAGCTGGTGATAAAATCTGCCTTTTTAAACAGGCAAACTGCACAGTTCCTGTAGCAAGTGAAATTCAAGTTGGGTTTGCATTCAGGATAATTACATGGAGTTGGATCTAATTGATTTAGTTGAAACGTGTATTATTCACCAAAGTGCTACAAAGTGTAATTATGTTTTTTTCCATTTCCTATTTCTCCCCTCTTTTTTTTCCCCCCCCATCATGTTGTTCCTTTCAGAATAATTAATTCCTAAGGAATAAGGCATGAGAAGAGTTTTCTGGTTGAAAATCGAGGTTCTCCAATGCAAAATTAGTTTAAAGACTAAACTTAATTCACATTATCCATTTTGTACTGCCATAACCAATCAGCACTGGGTGAAATTTTGAGAAATATATTATAGTAATTTATAAGACAATAATATCAGTGATGACTGGAGTTTCTCTACCTTCCTATGCAAAAAAAAGAAGGAATGAGACAAAGTATATTTTTCAAAGATATTCACTAATTGAAACATGGTTTTAAAACAAGCTGTCTCAAAGAAAATCATGACAGACTTTGGAAGTATGGAATAATCTCATTATAATACACACAGCAGTCATGGATAAATAGAAGTACAAGACAATTTTTGTGGGGGAGTGAAAATGGAGTCTAGGCATTCTTTAAATCTCATCATATAATGAAATTACAAGTATTAATGCAATAACATTCTTAATTAATGAGGTAGAATGAGGGTACTTTTTTGCAGTTCCACGCTGGTTTTAATTCTCCATTGGTGTGACTGGGACAATATGCCAATAGGCCAATATGCCAGTATGGTGAGAAAGCAATTATTGATCTGCAAAAGCAATATTCGGGGTGGAAAAGGGATTTTTGAGATGTTCAGCAACAAAACTAATGAATGCAACAAAAAAAAAAGTTCTCTAAAGTGTCTGTTACTCAAAACAATTATTCTCTAAAGTGTGTATGTTATTAAAAACACTTTTAAATCAGATTTTTCCACCCAAAATAATCATCAGTTGAAGGTATGACAAATGCTCCCTCTTCCAGCAGTGTATTGTAATCTTTTCAGGATGGAGGTGTTTGTGGAGGTACCCAAGCTCCTGCCAGAGCATTGCACACGAGTCTATTTTCTTAGAAACACAGGATCTTTTCCAAGTTTGTATGGCAGGTGATATCAGACCTTGCACTTGGGATTAGCCTGCCATAAGGATGGTCAGTGTTTTCACAACCCAAATTTTTTTTGTGCTGCTGGAGTCAGCCCAGAGCTACACTGTTTATTGCAATGGTAAGAAATGAGCACAGCAGAGCACATTGCAAAGATGGTATGCAATATATCAGTGATTGCAAAGCTTTTTTCTTGACTATTTCCTCCACTTTGTTTTATCTTTGCCTTTTCGTTTCCTAGCAGTTAACTTAGATGTTAATGGAAAACCCATTAAAAAAGCTACTATCGTACAAAGGAAAAAAATGAAAGCAGTTCTGTGAAAAAGGAAGATTCACCAATCAATTTTTCAAGGAAAACTTCTTCCCTGACACTTAGTGACAAAGGAATGCAATTTTATTACTTGGCCAGATAGTTCAGATTTCTGTTCACTCTTAGTAAAACCTTTTTTTTTAATAACATTTATAAAACTTTATTACAGAGTTATGAGAATAAAATTGGATTTCATAACTCACACAAGATCTTGAGGGACTGGTATCTATAAGCTTTAAAATTATTATTAAACTTAATGCATCTATTCTACCAAAATGTGTTTTTCTTCTAATTTCTCTGAAAACTTTAACCATATTATTTCATTCCTTGGACAGGTGAGATTGTCTCTGGCAATCATTTAAAAAGTGATTTCATTTTTTAAAAATCCTATAATTAGTTGATAAGTTAGTTGGAATTTACAGACATATTTTCTGTGCACAAATCAGATTTGCAGTAGATATATAAATCTAGGTGGTACAAATATCTCTTCACAAGGAATTTCTGGAGAGTGTTCTTAAAAAGTCTGTCTCCTGTGTTATGAAGTTTAATACAAAGAATTAAACTGTATTTTCTAAAGCACTTCTCTAAAAGACAAGATTTATTGTAGTTCTAGATCTGAAAAGTGGAAGTAAATCAGCATGAATGATGTAATTTGCCTGAGACTAAAAAGCTTTACTTGTTGAACACAGCCTTCTTTGAAAAGTTAGGAAATGTTACAACTTCATCTGCATCATATCCAAAATTAATTTTAAATTAGAGATACTAGGCAAGATCCTCACCAGAAGTAAATTAGAAATTTTCAAGTTAAGTCAATCTCCCTATGACTTTAAACCCTGTAATTGAAAACAAATCTGTTTCTTTTGGGGCCGTTTTTTTCTAAAATGAGATTTCTCTATCATACAGACGTTGGGATCCATTAACTACATTATTCTGAAAATTCCATTCTCTTCAGTTCTCTGGGTTCTGTCAAATAAGGCTGCACAAAACTGGTTATCCAGAGGGCAATACATAGATTTTATCTCTATAATCCATGGCTGAAATAACTCGCTCCTCTCTTTTAACCAGAAATTTCAGATTCAGAGTCATGGTTAGGCCAGGCTTATCCATTTCAGCTTTCCTGAAGAAAACACAGAGACAGCAAAAAATTCTGTGAAGAGATTTTTCAGATTAAAAAAAAAAAAGAAAAAAGAATATGAAAAAAGAAAAAAGGAATTTTAAAAAGACAAAATAAAGGATCGGGAAAAATATTCTCTAACTTTTCCCTACTGTGTGAAAATACATACTGAAGGAGAATATATCCAAAGGTAAGACTAAACACAAGAATTTGGAACACTGAGACACACCTTCCCTATAGTTGTGGATATCTGGATACACCTACCTGTAACCAATTTCAGGTAACATCCCTTTTCCCAGCTGCATTTCAGCAGTCTTATTTAATATTTTTAGCACAATTTGCTACTCCTGTATTTCCTTCTTTGATTGTGAGTTTTTTCAAATTCATCCATTATCATGAGAAAACTGTTTTCAACCTGTGACATGATATAGCCTTACACCAAAGACTGAAGATCCAGCACATACTGAGATGGCAAATTTCACCAGTGGGGATAACACACACAGATATCCAAACCAGGACTGAAACTGGGCAAGGTTAGAGATGAAATGGTGTCACACACATTAGGAATAAAACTTTCATGTAGCTTAATGCAGTTTTTAACTTAGGTTTGATAAAGCTGTTCCAAATACACAAAAGACCTGGCTGGAAGCTATGGTTCTCTAGCTTGTATTATTTAATATGACTGAAGGAGGCATAACTCAATAGTCTAGACATGTATTTTAATTTAAATAGTTTTGATCTCATTATTTGAGATTTTGGTTAAAGTTTTTAGTATATTAGGAAGAAAAAATTATCAAAAAGAACAAATAGGATGTTCTTAAAAGTCACTTTGATTCTATGTTAGATCTCATTATTAAAAGTATAAAAGAGAAATCATTTTCCACAGAAAAAAGCTAAATCTGATGCCCACAGTGCTTTATTACAGAGACAGCAGCAAGTGGACAATGATAAGTCTCTGATCTTCATATTATTTTAAGATAATTGAAGTTGATGGGGTTATTCTAATGTAAGTGAGAGTGAGGCCCAGATGTTTGAAATATCTATTTAAAAACCATGAGAGTAATTTTAAGAGGAGTTTCTGTAATGACACATAATTTTGATTATTCCAGAATTGGAACCCCTGACAGTCAGGAGATTTACTGACATTTCCCAGGCATAAACCTGTAAACATTCTATAGATGTAGCAGAAGGAAATGTGGCTCCTCATTTTCCTGAAATCTTTTTAAAACGCATGACTTCGAGGCAGTTATGGCATGGAGATTTGTACTCACTGCAGTGTAGTTTTCCTGGACATAAACATTTACAGCAAGCTACACAAAAGTGATTTCTGTACCGAAAATAGGAGTCATCCACACATATCAAACAACCTTCAAACAAAAGGATGTGCAAATATCAGAGTCAGCTACTGCCCACCCTGAGGTGTGGGCAGTGAGGACCTTGGCACATCCATGTGTTCTATTTACATCAGCTAACTGAATGGGCTTGAGAGAATGACTCCTCCAGACAGAAAATGTGACTACATGACTTGTTGTCAGTGAAGTTCAATTACAAAGCTGCTTAACAGCTTTACTGAATCACAGTCCTGTAGCTTTAATTTTCCTGGGTTGTAATAATTGAACAATATCATTGTCTAGTGATTTTTTTTTCCAAATAACTGTAAATAATAGTGCTTTTTAATGGCAAAGAACAATGAAATATATCCTTTGTAGATCTTCTTCACAGATTTTACTTTTCTTCCTAGAAGTAGATATATTTAAATCAAGAGAAGCAGTAGTGCACTTTCTCCTAAGAGCAAGGCTTTCAAGAATAAAACAATTAGCAATAACAGGATACTTTTTGGATTGGGAAATAATTCAATATTTTGAAATGTGATATTTTTGTATGTTTGCCATCTGACACCTAGAATTACTGCAGAATCTATAAATAGTAACTTCTTGTTTTTAAAAATATTAAACAAGAAACCACTATATGTGGTTGGTGTCTTTGGCACAAAATTCAATTGTCTCTTTTTCTGTCTCAAGTAAATGGTTATTAAGTCCTGCAATAACAATCTGGCATGGATGTAGCATGTATTTCTTTACTACTGTTGGTTTATGTATTCTTTACTACATAAACTTTGTTTGGCCGAATCTCCACTGGAGTTTTATTTGTAGCTCTTGACTCATTTGGATACACTGGATTATGCATTATCTCAAATGGAAAGAAACAACCCATGACATAAAATGCCATGACTTTTTCTCTTACTTAAATAATAAAGATGATTCATTTACAGGTTTAAGCAGAAATAGAGCTTTTCTTCATAGTTCCATCCAGCTATTCTGATATAGTGTCTGATCCCATACATCTTTATAAAAAGCCCCTTAATATACTGTCATATTTAGTCTAGACATAACAGAGATTCTAACTGTTCTTTGGTTCATACAGTAGCTTTTATTAAACTATAGTTTTTAGTAGTTTCATTAAAGTAGAACAATTGCTTTAAAGTTTATATTAAAAACTTGTTTCTGATAATAAATGTCGCTTTCTCTGTAGGGAGAAGGGCATGTTCTCAGTCCTAGGTACCAGCAGGAAGTAGGGGAATTGTACCAATTTCTTCCGATATTTTTGTTACTTCTTTAATGGTAATAAATAAACAGAGATTATTTCCTGTTTCTTCCATCGCAAACTTCAGAGTTTCTATCATTCAGCAGCTTGCAGAAGTGGGATCAGGAGGAAGACCCCAGGATATGAAAGGTTAAGAAATTCTTTTTTAAAAAAAATAATGTACTGGTAGGATTCAAGCTGGTTTTATATTGATCATAACACTTGCAAGATTTGCTACAGCATATTAACAGCTACAAGTGTTATTAGGGAGACAGGAAATGCACTACTGCATTTCTGAAAAACATATCAAAGGGAAGTACAACAGAATACAAGCATATGTACATGTGTTCTAAAATATAAGTGTCAGGAAATAGTATTTGCTCCTCTAATATTTCATCTCTGTAACAACACACACAAACCAGCAAGAATGCTAAGGCCCCTAAACCCAACAATGTTCCTCTTTTGTTCAGAGTCCTTAAAATACAGAATAATGATCATTATAGAATTCTGCCTTATCCTGACATCTAAAACCCTCATGGAAAACACACCAGAATGGCCTATAATGACAGCACAGAGAATGGACACTTTTGAAAAACAAACAAACAAAAAAACAAAACCAAAAAGAAGGTACTGCTAGGAGCTAACACATTATCTTTTTTTTTTTTTTTTCTTTTTTTAATTGCCATGTGGTGAATAGGGACGCTGTGCCATATATGTCTCCATCCAGCACAAGATTGATGCAGCACTGTAAAAGCTCTTCAGGCTTAATGATTCATTTTTTTTACTATTGTAGAAAGCGTGTTCCAACTGATATCGCAGCCCAAGAGCACCGAGGGCTGGGACACATAACCCACAACTCTGCCGAGCCCCCTTCGGGGTTTAGGAGCTGGGTGCGAGGTGTACCGCTGCCAAGGGAGGCGACACAGGAACCGCGGTCTCAGCCCTGCGGTGTCCCCGTCCCTTCCTCTCCCTGCCTCACACCCGCCCTCGGTCTGAGCTGGAGCCTCTCCGCAGCCCCCACGCCACGGCTGCCGGGCAGCTCGGGACTTTCTCCTGTTTCGATCTCGTTTTTATTGCCACACCTCTCTCTTTGGTGTCGGTCCATGAATAGCCAGAGCAATTGGGCAGATGCGGGCCGGGGAGCGGGGTCACTTTGACAGTCTTTCATCCCTCCCAAATCTGCTCTCGCACGATGTTCTGCTGGACCGTCTGGCATGAGAAGACCCGGTTAATTCAGAGCATTACTCAGTAATTTCAGCACCCCCTCCTGGCCTTTTCCCTTCCCTCTGGAAAGGTCCGGAAACACTCCCCCTCCGTCGGGACCTTTATTCGCTGCCCGCTTTATCCATTTTAATCACCGGGCACAGCCCGCCCCGCATGAGGGACGAGTCGCTCCTGCGCCGCCAGGTGGCGCCTGAGCGCCGCCCCCGCCGGGCCCGTGCGCGCTGC
>VXBR01001724.1:1166694-1232550 GCA_013400215.1 Cisticola juncidis | reverse complement strand
GGGACCGGGCTGAGGGGCGGGACCTACGGCCGGGCCGGGCTGAGGGGAGGGACAGGGCGGCAGGGCCGGGCCGAGGGGCCGGGCTGAGGGGCGGGACCGGGCGGCCGGGCCGGGCTGAGAGGCATCGCTACCCAAGGGGGGGAAGTGGCCACTGAAGGCATTTCCAGTTTGTGCCCAGGGCCACTCACTTTGCTTTTTCCAAACTTCTACAACTTTTCGGTGGGTCGTGGCAAAGATGAACCAGGGGATCGTGATTCGCAGCGTTTGTCTGAGGAAAGGCTTTGCCTTCAGGTGCTGGCGAACACCCCGCCGTGCTTACTCAGATCTTGTTCTTAAAGTGCTCCAGTCTCGAGTTCATATATTTCAGCGGCCTCTTCCTGACTTGTTAATTGTGTTGTGGAGGTCTCTGCTAGTCTTACCTGAGTTGTTCCCAAGTGCATAAATATAGCTCCTAGGTGGGCACGCGTTTAAAATTATATATATTCCTTGGCAGGAGCCGGGCCCGGTGAGCTATTTCATTCCCTTGGGAGCTGAAGGAGCACTCCCCTGGCCTGTGGAAGTGCAGGGAGCACCATGGACACGGGCTGGCACGCAGCAGCTCTGCTGGCCGGGTAGTAAAGGTTTTATGGTTTAATGTCTGCTGTGTTAAGTCTTCTTGGACAGAGAACAATATACTTGTATCTTAATATATGGCTGCACTAAAGCTTCAATGACTGGTTTATTTCAAATGTCAGTTCATTAGCCCCTTTGAATACAGTGAAATAGACAGCAATTGCATTTATTTCTCAGGTGTTGCTTTCAGGGTAGCAAGGCTGCAGGGCACAGATGGGCTGAGGCACTGGGTGTGGGTTGGAATATTCATGCATCAAATATTACTGAAATGCTGCTTTTCAGAGGAAGTGGCCTCCTTCCAAGTGACTGTGCCTTTTGTTGAGACCCTTTTTTTTTCCTCCCCAAAAGAAACCAAACCCACCTACTTTTGATGTGAGACTTTTCTAAAAATGATGCATTTGGGGTGGGGTATGGCTCTGTCATAGTCAGCAAATACAGGACAAGTTTATGCCTTTGGGGCTTAAGGACTGATTGCAAGGCAGGTTGCTCAGGCAGGCATTCCTTATTGACAAGATATTCAAGCACTCAATTTTTTTAATATGTTTTCTCTTTTCTCTGCCTGTTCTAGGAAACAGTCTGCAATTTGTGTCCAAGGAGTGCTCTCCATTGAGTCAAGCATGATCTGCGTAGAGTTTCTAGTGAACTGAACATATGCGAATATATATGGCTAGATTGTTTTGACTTGCTGAAGTTGACAGTAGGTATTCTCAAATTGCTCTTTATTTGGTGTAATGAGATCTTTCTTCGCTCTCTTTGCCTCTCAGGCACACCAAAGTTATTAACCAGGGGGAAATTATATCACCACCATGTGATTTCTTTAAAAATCATCCAGCCAAGGAAGTCACTCTTCTTCTGGTAATAAGAAATGAGTACGTCATCTGATGTTCTTTTCAGAAGCCTAATTTAACTGCTTCAGGGGAGATAGGCTGCTTTAAAAACTACTACTTTAATTAGCATTAAATGGTTTGAATGTAAGTGTTTTGGGGGAGAACTTCATTGGTAATGAGATAAATTTTAGATTGACTATATAAACACACCTTGCATGCATTTTGAGTTATCTGTTTCTCGTGTGTTTAGTCAGTTTTCATGTACACAAATTCTGGATCAGATGAGCTACTGAAACGGAGCACAGCTGTGCTGACAAGAAAAGAGCTGTGCCCACTTGTGCCAGCTGAACATGTGTCCCCTCTGTGGTCACACTTACATATGATTTGTTTTTAACTACAGGATGGGATGGCTTCTTGGTCAGGTACAGGACTTATTGTCAGAAATGCAAATTTTTATTTCTGCCCTGGTCCTGACTTCTTGTGCAACCTGGAGCAAGCACATAGTTCCCTTACTCTTTGTCTATAAATTCCATATTATTAAGTTTAATTCAGTAATGCATAGAATGGGATAAATACTTAGTTTAGTTGGCCTGCAGTGTCAGAGTATGAAAATAAATACCTTTTAAAGCTGTGAGCCAATTCCTCAGCCAGGTTAAGTTGAGATGGTTTCCCTAAACCGCTGGAGGTATCAGGGTAGGTTCTTATGATCTGAAGATCTGATCCATGTGCCTCTTGGGAGGTCTTCTGGAGTTCAGCCTGTACAAAAATACCAGGGTTTGCATATGGGAGATGCTGTAAAGGCTGGAAGTAATCTGTAAATGTTACTTATTAATGGTCTCTATTATTAGAAGGAAAAAAGCTTGTGTTAAATTTTTCAAATTGGCAGTGCATTTAAAGCAGAAGGAAATTTGATTCTACTGGCTGCACAGAAGTGAAATAGGTCATCATCACTTCTATGGTGGGCTTTTTTCCTTCTTTGCTTTGACAACACTTTGCAAAGCTTGAGGAGAAAAATTATACACAGCTGTAGTATGCTTACTTTAGTTAACGAAAAATCTATGTCTATATAACGTAAAGGAAGGAAACAATAAAGCTGAGGAAACATGAAAATATCTGAAGGCTACTTGGCTTTGGTGAAATGACTTTGCATTAAAAATATATGCTGTACTTGCCCAATAGAATGTAAAATATTATTTATTTACTCTGATGATGAGGGCTGACCAACTTATTTCTGTCCCATATTAAATGGTAAGGGGCTTGAACACTATCTCCAGGTTAATATTTCACTGTTCTCAAGTCTTTTTGTCCCTGTCAAATATTACACAGCTTCTGAGATTTTCTTGCTAGTTATGGTTAGGAGAGAAAATTAGTTTTGGCCCACACCATGTAGACCTCCAAAAGAAAAGGCCTGAGGGGGAGATTTTATTTAGTAACTCTTTACACCCCTGCATAGCAATCAAGTGCTTCAGCACAGCCCCGAATGCCTTTGTGCATCTGTGAAAGGCACTGGTTGTGTGCAAAGGACAGCTCAGCTCCCACGGCGGCCACAGCAGCACATCCCTGCAGCCCTGGAGTGGCAGAGCCACTGGAGAGTCTGTGCAGCATCTCTGCTCTGGGGTGTGCTATAACCACACACTGCAGGGGTCTGCACAGCCCTTTGGGGTCTTGGCAGTCACACGTTTATCCAGCCCAGATTAAGCATCTGCTGTTTTATAATCCATATAGAAATGGATGGGTGTACAGTACGGGTGCCAGTCAGCAGAGCATTCCATGTTCAGCTTCAAGCTCTGTATGGGCACAGAGCACCTGTCCTCTACTTCCTACGTTACTTACATCCTCTGCTAATTCTTTATATAGGATGGGTCAATTTCTTTTCAGTCCTTGTGACCAACAAAGGGTGTCTGGGTGACAGTAATGGAGTTCATTTGTTTCACAGAAATGTGTTGCCTCTTACCAATACAGGGTCCTGATGCTGCAAACGTCAGGATATTAAGAGTGAATAATCAAAGAGGGTGAATGCACTCCATTTTCGTGCAGACTGGTGAACTGTGCAGGCAGTGGGCACTCAGCAGTCCTTAACTTGAGGATATCAGTGTTGGGACACACTTAGGAAGATGTTGCTCCCAGACATCTTGTCTCTAGGCAGATATCCACATTAAATAAGGAAAGACCAGGAGGGAGAATAAGGTGGAAATTGCAAATCTATGCCAGGCAATAAAAGCATGTAAACTATGCTGTTTGATACTTGGAGAGAATCCAATTTGGTTTCCCCCTGTTGTACTGAAGGTGAAGAGAAATGGTGATCTGGGTTCTGTTGTTCCACCACAAAGTTTTAGATAAATATCTCCACACAACTTGACTCCAGGGGCAGGTTTTCTTTCCCTACTTTGTTCTTTATGTGTAGGCAATTTGCAACTCTCTGACACTTTGCTAAAACTTCTGTGGCTTTTCTTTCATCAGTATATATTTTTTAAATTACAGTGTTCTCTTTTTCCTCCTCTACATCCTCCAGAAATGTAAGCATTTGTGTTTTGCTAGACCTTTTGCTATATGTTGGTTGCCTTCTGTCACAGGAGGATCTTGGGTGAAAAGAAAACTAATGCTTTGTCCCTGTACTTTCTTCTATGTTGTGTCATTTTGTTCTACTAGACAAACTATCTTTGATTTAGTGGGGTTGAAGCATGAGTTCATTATAGATTATCTGTCACTGGACCAAATCAATCATGGTTAACAGTGTATTGACAGGGCATATAGCAACTATCCTTGACCTGAGGTTTAAAGTACCTGTTGTCAGCATCGTATGGTTCTTGCCTCTACTCGGCATGAACTTTGAGGCAGAATATTCTTAATGCTGAGTTAGGCTGCCATTTAATTGCCCAGATGAGGATGTTTTTTTACATATTCATTTGTGGTACATGTTTGGGAGGGAAAGTATGGAATTATTTTTGTCCATTATGGCGGTTCCTTTGCTCCTTTACTCACTTTAAGCATTTATGCGTCAGCATTTCTTTCCCAGAGCCCTTGGCACTTGTAACAGCACCATTTAATGTTATAACCAAATGTTCCTGCTGTTTGCTGTGTAGCATCAGAGCTGCAGTAGTTTCTGTTGGAGAAGGAGTCATTTTCCTCCCCAGTGAGGGTGTTTTGGTATTTGCCCCATGCTGCTGGTGACGGGACCAAACAGAATCCTTCCTCTGAGCTGTGATGGGCAGGTGAGGTAGGGCTCTTGTTCCCAGTGATAGTGGTGCTTGTCTGAATTCAGAGATCCCAAGAGTGATCTGAGCATGTGAACATCCTTGCTGAACTTACTGGTACTTAAGTTCAATATGGGCTTAAATGCTGTGCTAAAGTGGGAGCTTATTTTGGGTCTCCATGCATCTTTACAAAGATGGAGTGGTGATGTGGAATAAATAAAGTAATTACTGCCAAGTGAAAAGTAGAAGACTTGGAGGAATATTACTGATGTGCTTTGTTGCTTCAGGAGCAATGTATTTGGTCAGCTTCCATGTAAGCAGGGGTCTTTGCTGTAGTTTGTCTTGTGGTTTATGGACCAGTGAGAATATGTTTTGCTTACAAACAATGGTACTAAACCTTCATCTTATGTCAGAACATCCATATATTCATACAAGAATGACCCAGCTTCTACCAGAATGGATTTTTCCACATTATTCCCTATTTTGTTTTATGGAAATAGGGGCTGTTTAGCCTGGAGAAAAGGAGGCTGAGGGGAGACCTCATCATTCTCTACAGCTGCCTGAAAGGAGGTGGTGATGATGTGGGTGTTGGTCTCTTCTCATGGGTAACCAGTGACAGGATGAGAGGAGATGGCCTCAAATTGTACCTGGAGATATTTAGATTGGGTAGTAGGAAAAATTTCTTCACAGAAAGGGATGTAGAATATTGGAATAGATTTCCCAGGGAGGTGTAGGTGTTAAAAAAGTCATGTAGGTATGTCACCTGAGGGCATGGTTTAATGGTGAACAGGATGGTGGTACTGGGTTGATGGATTCTCTTGATGATCTTGAAGGTCTTTTCCAACATGAGGGGTTCAACGATTCTATCCAAATGCTTTCTTGCATTGTCTCCTAATCAAGACACCGGAATGCCTTCTGTTTGCATAAGGAATGATATGCTAATATCTTTTCTGCTCCGTATCTCCCAAACAGATTTTTTTTTTAAGGGGAAGGAGAAATGTTTTCCTCTGTGGACCAGCCTGTAAATACATGCTGTTGGCAAGATCGAGGTGGTAGCTTGCTTCCTGTTTGGGTCAGAAATGAGGAGGTTTAATGGCAAATCCTAGCTCCTGCTCTTCTGTATTTGTTCCTTTTTCCTGTTTGATCTATGGAAGAAGCTCAAAGTGGGATCATTCTTATTGCAAGCTGCCTGGGAGAACATGAAATTGTGTTCCCAAGTTGCTCATGAGTTTAATCCTCACACCAAAGGTACAGCCGGGCACTGGAGGGTCGATCTGCACCGTTCCTGCGGCTCCTGTTGGCAGTCACATTCCTGCTCCATTCCCTGGTGGAAGGTGACACCGTGCCCAGTTAGCTGCGTGCAGTGTGGGACACTGACCTGGGCTGGGGGAGTGCCTGGCTGCTGAGTGACCACGTCATGGTTTGCGTCTGGAGCCCCATAGGATGTCTCAGATGAACAGGGCTTCCTATTGCAGTCAAAACAGGTGGAAACTCTGAGCTTTTCTCACAGCTTGCAAACGTGGAGATGCGAAATACATTTTGTACCCACAGGTATTGCTGATTTACTGTTTTTTGTGGGAACTCTTGCATGCATGCAAAAGGGTAATAATGTGAACCATAGTCCTAGAAAAGCTTCAGACATAATTCTTAGAGGAAACAATATCAGGCGCTATCAGTTGATTTGTATGTAGACATCCAAACAATAGATCATGCTTTAAGAGGATCATGTATTGCAAAACTGCAGGGTTCTAGCAGATTTATTTCTTGGGACAAAGCTGTGGAATTAAGTAATTCTGTGTCCTCCTGTGTTTTTCATTATATAAATACTTAACTTCTGCAGACAAAAGTTTAAGGAACTTTAAACATCATCATACAAAGACTTTAGACTATCCTTTCACCAAAAACTCCTAGTGAATGAATGAATTCAAAAGAAAGTATCATTCATCATGATAAGCTGTAGTCAAACATAGAAAAGTTGAACCGAAAACACAGGCAGAGAAACTGCATTTTACACACTTTATATTTGTATCATGGTGAGAATTTGAAGATACCCATCTGTTTGATTTTTTTTCCTTTAGCTAGATTGTGATATCCATATATTTCTCATGTCTAGTCCAGCAGAACTGAAATATAGACCTGGCTCTGTGTGAGAGCTGTGATGGATTTTATAACTGTGTTGCAAAGTTTCACATTTCTATGTGCCAGACCAGGGAACTACATCTCCATTTCAGAAAAAAAATGAGCTCACAGTGTGCCTACTGAGTGATTTGTGTGCCAGTCACACCTCTTGTCACCACGTTCAGCACACATGCAATGCACTCCTGTATTTTGCTTGGCTCAAGTCTGAGGAAAGCGAGGTTTCAAGAAAGTGTTTAAAGCTTTTATTAATGCATTTATTATGGTGCAGTATTGGATTATCACCTGCAGGAGCCCAAATGTGAAAACACTTTTGAGACATCCAAGTAGTACAGCCAACAACACAGAGATGGAGCACAAGAGGAGAGCCCTGATCATCGTTTATAGTGAATATGAAACAAATAAACAGTTATTGGAGGACAAACAGGTGATGTTGTCAAGAGTGGTATTGACCTTTGTTTTGCTTCAAACAAAATAGTGATGTCCTTATTTCCTTGCATCTTTATAAAACAAAGAACTGGTATAAAATATGCAGATCTGACCTCACTGCTTCTTTACAATTACATAACCTGATACTTTTTATCCTCTCTTCCATTAGCTGAGATGGTTATGGTATTGATACAAGTAAGATAGATGCAGGATGTTTTAAATTTTCAGAGAAAATATTTTTAATGTTACTTTTTAATGTAATAGTCAAACAGCTGCTTCTTCTCATTGCTGAGAAGGTAAATGAGAGCCTGGTGAAGGTTTCAGGAGGGAGAGAAGGAAGTGGAGGTTTTGTATAAGTAATGCCATTGGCTGGGTTGAGGACAGAGGTGGTGGAAGTGACACAGAATCACAGAAGGGCATGAGCAGGAGACAAAAAGCAAGTGTTTCCAGAAATCACAATTTTTTGTTATGGGATTTTTTTAGATGCTGTCAAAAGTTGCTGTTGTAAAGAGGATGGTGTGTTAGGTCAGAGATTTAGCCCAGAATTTATCTATTTTGATACTGGAGATATCCAAGATCTGAAGTATAGGCTGGTTTTTTTTCAGTTATTTGATTTTCAGCATTTCCTAGTTTTGTGTCAGTGATGATGTCTACTGTTGGTTCCCTTGTGGTCCCTTCACTAATAATCTCACAAAAGACCTCAACCTCATTTTCTTAGTGAATTTTATGATTGCTGAACTTCATCTATGCATGAAATGCTAATGCATCTCCTTCCCTTTACTCCAACTCTTCAGACATCTGCTTGTTCCTTCAATGACATTCAGTGTCACATCACCTCTTCCAGCCACCAGCATTTCTCCTTTCAAGAGTTCAGAGCACCCTCACCAGCTCATATCTCGGGACTTTTGTGTGACCATGTCCTCCTTTCTCAATAGCTTCTCTGCAGGGTTCTGTTTCCATACAGTCCCTTTTGGTTTTTCCACATGTTTGATAATGGTGCCATTGCTGAAAGAAAATGTTTAGCAGGATCAAAATTAGTTAAACTTTGCTCAGTTGAAATGCTTGTTGAGCACAAAAGAAGTGAGATTGCCAAAGGCATGAACAAATGCTGATTCTTTTCAGACTTAGGGTGGTACTGTCATGTTGCTCCTTTATCATCCTTGGGGTTTGTGAGGGAGAGGTTTGGATTGTTAGGAGATTTTGTAGCTTGGTTGGGCTTCAGCAGGAGATACTGTGTTGATCCTGAAGGAGCAACCGGCTGATATTCCCAGATTTTCTTTCTGGTTTCTGACCTAGGAGGGTGACTCCTTAATTGAGTAGATGTGCATGGGAGGACTGCAATGAATGTGGTGAGCAAAAGGAACCGAAGCACCATAAGTGAAGAATCAGAGGAACTGAGCTGGGAGGACCTCACGGGTACCTCTGTGAGTACAGGGCCTCATTGCCTGCTAAGGCACAAGCTCGTGGGAGACCATCATTGCCACTATATGCTCAGCTTCTCACCTTATCACATTGACTCAAGGACCTGTGGTGGGCTTGGGGGTTTTATTTTGTGTTACTCAGTGCTGCTGTTCTGCTGTGGTTGAGCGTTCCTCATAATTAACACCTGCTGAAGTTTTGCAGACATGGTGGTTTTCCAAGCTGGTGACATGGAAGCAATCTGGGCTGTGCTTCCTGGCATAAGGTCAACTAGTGGAGAGATGTGAGAAGGTGAGAGAAGGCTTTGGGGTCTTTCCCTTTTCGGTGGTGGTTAAATGCCAAGGCTTTCAATAACTTCAGTTCCAGCTAGGTCATTGGGATTCTGAACTATGTATTTCAGCATAGCTTATGGATTTTAAACCTGTCACATTGTACTTTTATTATAGATATGGTCTTGCACTTGTGAGCTGTTTTCTTGATCTTTTGCCAGCAAGGCTTTTGTAGCAGTCCTTGGAAGATATACTGTAGCAGCTCCCTTTTATAATATCTATCATTAACACCTCTTTGGCATCTTGAAGAATTTCTTCTTTGCTGGAGGTTGGAGCAGTTGATTAAGAAGCCTTTTGCTGTCCTCAGGCAATTTCTCAGTTTTCCACCTTGTTTCAAATCTACCTTTCTAGCAAAGGTCCTGGAAAAAGGTTGTGGTAGGGCAACTGCAGCCCTTACCTTCATGGTAATAATAAACTGTTTGAAAAATTTCAGTCAGGCCAAAGCAGAGAGACAGCTTTAATGAGGATTTGTAGTGACCTTCTGTTTCATAGTAGGTGGATTCTGGCACATTGTCAATTTTAATTCTTACTGATCTTCCTGTGGCTTTTGATACCAGAGATCATAAGTTTCTCTTAAAATACCTGTAGAAGCTCCTGAGCCCTGTGGGCTCCGTTCTGACATTGCTTCATTAGTATTTGCCTCAGTGGTGCCAGTTTGTCACTGTAAATATCTCATCTTCTGATACTGCCCCTATGAACTGCCAGGTTCCCCAGGGCTATGAATTGGGCGGGTCCCTGGGATTGCTCTATGTATATGGGAACTGCAGCTTGCATTCTCAAAACTTGTACACATCATAATGACCTGCAGGAAGGGCTTGGACATGTTTATTTCTTACAACTATTTCTGTGTATATGACAACAGAACTTGCCTGCCAAAATGCAGACTGTAAAATGTTGCAAAAGTAAATGCAACAAAAATAGGGTTCTGGATGTCTATTAGCTCATTTTGATTGAATTGCTTTGGATTTGATTTGTTTTCTTAAATTACAGAAGTATTCTAGGTATGGAGATGATATTTATTCTGTTTCTGGTTAATCATGTAATGCTGGGGAGGTATTTCTGGGTGTCAGTAGGCAGCAGAGGCTGGCTGCTGTTACTGGTTTGGGTAATAATGGAAAATCAGGAACTTACTACTAGAGTCATCAACATTTCTTTCTTTCTAGCAGAGCTTTACTTATGGACCACATATTGGAGGCATCTGCCCAATCCTTTAGAAAAATTAAAAATTGAAGATGTGACACTTTTATTTCACATATAGAGGGGACTTTTTTATAGTTAATCTGATTTTTTTTTTTTTGGGGACTCCTAGTTATTTTCTAGTGACTTGAGGTAATCTTGCATTGAATAATAATAAATAAATAAACATCTACCCTGGGCTAGATATTGTGACTGTGGAGTTTTGTTGGTGGAGACAAAGAATATACCTGTGACATGATTAATTTTACCAAAAGAAGGCTTCTACAGATTTAAATCCTTAGCCTTAACAAAGGAACTATAGTTTGGAGGGTGGGAGTCCATACAAGGTCATAGTCTAAAGAGACATAGGCTTGGGAAGGAAAAGCACAAAAAAGCAAAATATCACGGGACCCACAGCCTGTGTGTGCAGTGCTCGGTGTCACCGACCTCTGTGCAGTCCTACTGGTGGTAATCTTGCCCAGCCAGGGACTGCAGCACATCTGTGGGAGGCTGTTTTGAGGACTGGGTTAGTAAAGTGTTTGGACTTTGTCTGGGGACATACTTTTGAGGGTGAGGGAAGAGACATGGAGGAATTGGTTCCCTAAAGGGTTGCTGTGTTGCACTGCAGTGTCCGGAATGTGGGAGGAGCTCTGCCACGACTTCTTTTTGCCTGTGCCACGCAGGCAGCGCTTTCATATCAGGGTGTGTCTGAGTTCCTGGTTCATTATATCCATTCAGTTAAAGTGTCCCTCTTAGGAGCAGAGCTAGTTAGTAATTTACCCTCTGATTCAGTGTATATATCCTCAAACTGTACTCGCCTGTTTGGATCAAATCATTGAAATGATTTCTAAGTTCTCTTATTCACAACCCCTGCGGATTTAACTGTGGGAGCTAAATCTGACAGGGATTATGAATTGGAGTCCACCACCACCACAGTTCATAGTCCAGGGTATTAAAGTGAACTGAAATCAATAGTGGTTTATATTATAATGTGCCTGCCTCTGAACTGGAAACTGAAGAATGGACACATCACCTGGATGTGCCTCCGCAGCTTTTAGCAGAGTGTGAGGCGGCAAATAACAAGAAAGTTGAACTTTGCTTAATAGGATTTGGAACATTTCACAGGGAAATGGTCTTTTTTGACAGCTTGCGTGATTGTTTTCTTCTCTATCTGCTTTGATTTATATTTTGCTTGCTTGTATTTCTAATTTATGTAGTTTCTTCAAATTTTGTCATTTCATATGTTTCTGCCACTTATCTCAAACTATGATCAGCTGTAATTATCACACTGTTTTCCTAAGTACCAATGAAAATGCCAACTAAAACCAAGACAACCACCCTCCTATTCCACATGAGACAATTTCTGTGTTTAATACCCAGCTTCTAGTCAGTTACTATTCAGCTCTTATCTGTGTAATTCACTGTTCTGTCTCCAGCAGCAGTCAGATTGGACAAGGTAGCAGTTTACTTAAGTACACATCTAGAAACTGTTTAATGATTTCAAATCACGTTGACTTTTTCTAGTTTTATCTAGCTGTCTTTTTATTCCTTATTGTCTAATTAAATCCAAAGAAATTGTAGTATCTGATGCTTGTTAAAAAAAAAAAAAGTTATATTTGCTAGTAGAACATTATCACATTAAAAGAATGGGTTAGTAATTTCATTAGATTTGAAATAGTCTCTGTAAACTGGCGCTGCTTCTTCTCTGATTTCTTTTAAAGTGTGATAATCTGTAAATGTTGTTTCTACATAACAATACTTTCATAATATAAATTATTAGAAATGTGCCAGTGTTTCTAGTTCTGCCAAACGATGCACTGTGTGTTTGGTTTTCTTTTTTTTTTTTTTTTTAGTTTCTCAGCCTCCCCAGTCTGGCCGTGAGTTTCCAAAATCCCCTGTGACACGTGGCAGGGAATTCCCTCTCAGCCCTACAATGTGGATACTGAAACCAACAGGTATGCTCTGTTTTCAAGGGTTGCCTTCCCGTTCTCTTCTGGCATTGTTTTTGATGAATCTGAGGCACTGTGACCATCAGATAGCATTGTTGAGCTGTAATGTTTAGGTCCTGTTTGTTTCCATGAACCAGAAAGACAGCATCAAACCTTATCACCCAAACTACATATTGCCAGCACAGCTCCCCCTCCCCCAGAGGCTGCACTGGCTTTGTGTTAAATAGCATATTGATTACAAGATTACCACATTTTGTATGTAGAATGTGAATGGTCATGGGCTTTTACATTTCAATTGCTTATTTATCTCTGTGGAAAATTGTACAGATTCACAGAGGAACTGCTTGGGGTGATTCAGCTCAGCATGGGGGGAAATGGCTGGGACAAAGAAGCAGATCTGTGCTCTTCTGGGGACTCTGTTGTTTGGGATCCTTGTACCTCTGTGTATGAACATCAGTGGCAGCAGAAAAGGTTTCAAGGCTTTGCCTGTGTTGTCACCAGTGCAAAAAGTGGAGTCTCTTCTTTCTTTTCTCTTGTATTCCAGCCACTGAGGATGATATGGAAAACACGAAGGATTTCTTAATCCAGAGTGCAGCACATGTAGTTGTGAAGCATTGCTGCTGTCCTGTGTAGGGAAAGTGGCACTGTCTCTCCAGTGGCTATGGCCATTTCATATAAGGAATGAAGTGGGGGGTTAAAGTAAACTCTAGCATAGCATGTTTGCCCTGCACAGGTTGATTGCTAGGTGGATCACTCACTCCTGGATGTATGGTGGGCGCTTGCTCAGGATCGCTGCAGGGCCCTTGGAACAACTCCAAACTGCAGTATCAAAATAGGAAAGGGAAATTACTGGTCAGATGGTATCCAGTGTTGCTCACCTCTTGAAAGCTTCAGTGTGTTGGTTCCTTCAAATGAAATTTAGGATTTTAACTATGTGTGTAATTAGTCTGCAGAATTCATTTCTAGTATTTTGATATCCTGGTATCAACACCAGGGACTATTAAAAAACAATTTCTGGTCTTTGATTTTTATTTGCATTATAGCAGCTCTAGAGTTTTATTTGCAGTATTGCAGCAATGCTCTTTAGAGAAAGGCAGTAAAGTCACTAGTATTGACATACTAGAAAGAAAAGCTTCATTAAGGTATTTTGTGAGTGGGAGAAATTCAGAGAATATCCCAATATCATCAATCTCACCATTACTGTGGTGCCACAGCTAGAAATCTGGAGAATGTAGAATTAATTGAGTCTGAGTCAGGACTTTGAGCAAAGTCACAAAGAGAATTGGGCACATTAAATTCCTAATGCTGACCTTACTCAGGAACTTACCCTCAACCTGTTCAGTCCACACTGCCTCTGCACTGAAAAACTGAGCTTCTTCATAATGCAAAATTTCTTTTAACTTTCCTCAGATTTTACATACACACTGATTATAAAATGCAAACCAGTAAGAAGTGCATCTCCTAGTTACGCTCAAAATAAAAAGATCTGTTTAAAATATTTTGAAATATCTGAGTTTCATAACACTGCATCTCTCCAGACATCATCTGCTGATTTACAGAGCAATATTAGCAACAGAATATTTTAAAATATTTCAGATTACCAATTCAAGTCAGATCAAATATGAAATAGGTACTTTTTATGACAGATGCTGTACTACAATCTTGATTGCTTTTCATGCACCTAATGCCAAAAAAAAAGGAGGCTGATTAAAAAATAAAATAGCTGAAAGATATACAATTATTATTGTGGTTTTGCATGCATAATCTGTGTCGTGGGGTAACTTGTGCAAAAATCAAGGCAGAGGCAAAGCAGGTTTTAGAGAGCTATTAAGGGAAAGAGCTGTGTTCTGATTGCATTAAATTACCTGGATGACAACATGTAAAGATTTAGGATGTTTTTAAATACAGTATGTTAAACCAGACGGAATCCTTTTTCTGCTGCAAGGCAGCTAAGGGTATTTTATTTTGGAAGGATTCCACAAAGTAATTATTACCGAGTTCTGTAACTGCTATAGAATGTAGGAAACTCAGAGAAAATAATAATTAAAATTTTAAATGTGTGGGTTTTGGGAGGGTTATTTTTCTTCCCTCTGAGAAAATGCAGTTGTTCAAATGCCTGCTAATTAGACTAGGGATGGTCTATATTAGATTACCTTTTCCCCCTTTCCGATGTATTTGGAGAGTATGTTTCAAATTATTTACAGTCTTGAATTGGTGAGATATTCCCAAATGTTTCTCTGACTTTTTTTTCCTGCTGTTGCCTCAGATTTAATATAATTAGTTCTCTCATTTTCATTAGGTCACTCAGGCTGATGTACACCCTGAATGAAATCTTATTTCATATTTAACTATAAGTTAACCCAGCAAGATCTGATATTTATTTTAGTGTTTTAAATCCCCATCTTATGCATTTCAAAAATGTGGGGTTAGATTTGTAATGATACCTTAATTATTGGGTTTTCTTTCTATCATATACATTGTTTTGTGGCATTATACAGCATTCTATTATAATTTTTAACTGTTTTTGGGCTTTTTTTGCCATCTGGTCATACTGCTTTGGACTTATTCTGAATATACACCTAAGCAGTGCCCAGCACTGTTGAATTAATTCTATTTTCCTGCTATGTATGAAGCTCTGGTTCTGGATTTGTTTGTTTCTTTCCTGAGGATTCCCTCTCCTCCTCTGTCCTTTGTCAGTCTGGTCCCTTTCACACCTTATGGGGAGTAGGAAATAATCCTACCAATAAGATGAGGATATCCAATCTATTATTTTTCCTGTTGTGATCACAGCAGTCTCCTTTAGTAGCTAAATGTTTTGTCCTGTCAACTCCTTTGCAGATCAGGTTATTAAGGAGTAGAATATTGATTATTTAGGATGAGATTTTTAAAGCTTGCCTAGAGGGTTGCGGTGGCCAATTAGAAATTAATGACTTAGAGGCAGCTTTGAAAATCCCACCTGTAGAGTTGAAGCTTTCAAATGAGTCTGAAGTTAAGAGCCATAATGAGTGCACAAATGGTGTGATATTTTCGTGTGACTGGAAGGAGTGTTAAATAGCAGCTCTCTATCTTCATGTCAAATAATTAAGGAAGTTAGCAGAAGTAGACTTCAGACGAGTAAACTGATCCTATTTTCCTTGGAACAGGCTAACAGGCAGTTATTTAAAAATACTAAGGCACAGTGCACCCCTTGTAATGACAAGTTCTGTCTAGAAAGTCATGTTATATTTGTTTGCTAAGATAGTTAATCACAAACTTTGACATAAGCCTAGAGCAAGAACAAAAACCAGGAACATAGATGCAGAATTTTTTTCCAATGGAGAAAGTGAAAAAATAACTAAGTTTTTTTAGGTTGTAAAAGTAATAATACATCAGCTGTAGGAATAAAACTAAAGTATGGTTCTGTGTGCCAACTTTTTTTTTTTTTTTAATGATTCCAAGGGTATGGCAGGTGAATCCATTTAGCAGGTCTAATGACTGGAAAGTGGAATGTTTTTCAAATAGCACGGATGAAATGATCTGTAGCCCATCAGCATACAGCTGGAATGATGTCATACATGGTTATGCTTTAATTCTTCCTGCATTGCTAAAGGGGGAATGGGGTCTGCAATATCCTCTGACTGCCTTGTTGAATGCAAATCCTTGAGCTGGAAATGGAGAGTGTTCTCTTTCTCCACATGACTAATGTTAATTTCTTTAGCAGAAAAAAAATTAATAAGTCTCTCTAATGGTAAATTACCATTTATTGTAAATGTGCCACATAAAGGAAGTAATAAGTCATTATTATTGACCTATTATTGGTCCTTCTGTTTTACCTCTGATTAAATAAAAATGTGCACTTTGAGTTAATATGCTTTTTGTTTGAATATCCTTTCTTTAGTCCAGAACTGATACCGATACTTTAACACACTGTAGTAATCACAATTTCCTCTGAGATTTTGTTTATCTAACAAAATTTGGGGATGAAGTTTTCTCCATAATGGTTCTTTAATTGGATCCCCTCCACTTCATTTCTCTCTTTTGGAGACTTCTGCTCCCAGTATTTTATTGGACTCTTGCTTTTTCACTTGCTTTTTCTCAAGCACAAATGTGGGAGCTTTTCCTGCATGGAGATATTGCCCTACTGAGCTTTACACTTCAAACTGATAACTTGAGATATGTTAGTGCTTGAAAGAATGGATTAGAATATAGAAAAATGAGAGGAATTATAAAGAAAAGCCAGAAATTTGCAGGGTGTGAGCGATGTTATGGTGCGGCTGGTGGAACAGCTGAATGATTGAGGTGGTGGAGTAGTGTGTGTGTGTATCATGCAGTGTTACAAGAGGAGCCTCAATTCTCTGGGTTTGGGACACCTGTGCCTGTACAGAGAACTGCCAGTAGGGTAGGAGCTATCCCAGAATAGGCTAAGGAGCTGAGATCAACATCTGGGAACCTAGAGGCAAAGTATTCTTAAAAAGTTATTAAAACCAGATACGATTCTTTCTCATGATTGGGTTGTTTTGGTTTTCCCCCCCTCAGGTCAGAATTTCTTTCTGCACAACAGGACAGGGCTAGCAGAAATAATCACAGGAACTGATGTGTCATTTGATACATAGCCTGGGGGCAAGGCTTTACTTGGAGTTGGAAAACATGGACTTGAACCCTGCTAGGTAAGGATGGCATTGAACATGACCTCTTATACCCTAAGCAAGGCATGAGAGCTGTGATAATGTATGAAGGTGAACAGTGTAATCACCACGTCAGTCATATTTAGGAAACCCTGTGTCAGAGCACACAAGTCTGTCCAAGAGGAAGGTCTAGTAGTGCTAGAACTTGTCTGCAGCTGTGATTAAATCTTTTCATTCTGGCATTTAAGATGCTCTGTGTGCTCAGATTTTTCTCTGGAATTCAAGTGCATTACTTGTTTTGAATCTCACTCCGAAATGTCGAGTTCCTCTGTGCATCAGAATCTGAAATTTGAATTCCCTCCTTGGGATCAGAAGCCTAGAAGTTAAATGTCATTGCCTGTTCTTTATAGAGCCCTGTGTCTTTTATTGGACATCCCTAATCCCAAGTGTGTAGTCAGAGTGCAAAGGCAATATGTTGCTCATGTCTCTGTAGTGATCCTGTTGCAGTAATTTGTCACTAGGGATAATCCAGGGTCACTCTTGTTCAACCAAATGTTGGCAACAATACAGTAATGATAGTGGGGGCAAATCTTTGCTTTGTAGCTCTGGTAACTCTGATTTAAATATGCTGATGTGAAAGTAACTGCACCAAATTTATTGTAGTATGATGGAAATGTAACCACTGAAAATTGATCTGCCGCTAATATAATGAATGTGTTAATAATGTTCATACTTTTTAAGTAAAAAATTTAAAAATGAGGCCAATCTTTGTTCTTCAATGTACATGACTAATCTCACTAAATTTGACTCAGTAGTAGCTCTCTAGTTCATTGGTCTTTTTTTAAGAACAGATATTAAGTTGAGGAAGTCAAAACCCACTGCTGTTACTTGAAAGAGCATTGCTAAATGGTATTGCTAGCTGAGGCCTGAAAGTCTTCCTAGGCTGTTGTGATAGAGATAGGGATGGCAGGCTGGGGCTGCTGCTGAAGGAATAACAAACCCTGTTGAACTGCCTGGCATTAGGGGTTTCTCCTGGCATGTAGATATTTTGCTGAAGTCCTGTGAAGTGCAGAACTTGTTTTAATTTTGTTTTCTGGTGGCCATAATTCCTTTTGTTGGTTCTCCCAAACACCTCTGACCTTGGCCTCTTTTTCCAAAGTCCAGCCTCTTCCTTCCACCAGTCCTTTCATCCTGTGCTTCTGTTCTTACCTCCCTTCATGATCCCTTCATTCTACCTGAACTTTATGTGAGGAACACAGGTAGCTGAGGCCAGATGGAATAATGTAATTTAGCTAATTGCCTCTATCCAAGGGAAAAAAAAAACCTATCCATTCTGGCAGGTGTGGCATTTCCCTATAGTAGGAATTCTTAGAACAGAAGAAAAATTTTTTAGAATTCCTAAATGGCTGATCTATTTAGCTCAAACTTTTAAATCCCTAGTGACTCTATTGTTAGTCTTCAACAATGGTCCTTAATAAGATGGAGAAAAAATAGGAAGTCTAATTTCTCTTTTAATGCTCTTTGTGGAAGAGTTCTGATGTAGAAAATCAATAGTTCTATTCAAAAAAAAAGCTATTGAAACAAATAATATTACTGGTTGGCAGGCTCAGCAGCCTTTTTGCTTTGATTACATTCTTGCTGACAGTACTGCACTGGTGTTGGAAAATAAAAAAAAAACTTTTAGGTGCTTTTGCTATGAAACAATTTAAGCAGTTTAGTGTTTGGGATGTAATTGAAATAAATTTCAAGAGCAAAGGAAAATATGTTCTTATTTCTGCTAAAAAATATTTGTATTAACGAGCAAATAAATTTTCAAATATGTCAACTCAAGGACAGCTGCAGTCCCACAAACCCCTTGTTCTGGTTGTTCATGTTTGGAATTTTTTAAAAAAGTTTGTACTTTACTGAATTCTTAAGAGAAAAATATAATACTTGGAATTCTTTAAAGTTACCTTTTAGCCCATACTTAATGAGAGACATTTTCCTTGTTATATCTGGAACACAGCTTTCTCAACGGTCTTTCTTTGTCTGTGCCAGCTCATATAATTCACATTTTATTACCCTGATCAATTGAAACATTTTATTAAAGGTCAAAAGAAAAGAAAAATTGTAAAATTAGAAATGGAAATGGATTTGATTAATGACTGAAAGGAAATATGGAAGCAGATGATCCAATTTATTACCTTTTTCTACTTGATAAGTATCCTCTTTGATTCTAGCTCTATGTTTCACTCTTGCTGCTTTGACTATACAATGTGTTCCTTTCCTCCCCAGCCATGTAAAAACATGGGAGAAATCAGCATCAAGATGGATAAAATGGATGGTAACAACACATATGATGTAGTATTAGACTTGGGCAAGTAAACTCCGCATACAAGACATTTTTCCCTGAGATTTAAGCTGTAGCTCAGCATTAATTCCTGCTGAAGGCCTGTTGTGGAAGTAGCCTCTGTGTGTGCACAGAGCCCAGAGCAGCAGTCCCGGTGGCTGGGAGTGCAGCCAGCAGCCCTCTGTGACACTGGCGGTGGCCTCGCCTGCAGGCTGTGGGTGCGGGTGTCTGCTGGAGCCATCAGGGCTGAGGGAGCAGCCACCATCTCTCAGTGCCCTGCTTTCCCCTCAGAGGACACCAGAGTGGTGTGTGAGAAGGGAACCAGACTACAGAGGTCAATGGATTGTGGAGGCCTAGGGGCCTGCCACCAGGGCAGCTGTGCCTCAGCCCTGGAGGGGCCGATGCAAAGAGGCAGAATTATCCCTCTAGGTCAGGGTGAGAAAAGCCTTCCTCCCATGGGCCTTTGCAGCCATGTGATAATACCTCTAGGTTTTGTTGTTCTATTGGTTTATTAAGTTTATATCACCCTGTTCAGCCCTTGTTCCCCATATATACACCCTTCCTAGAATGTTCCTTTCCTTGAACCCCATTGGGCTATTTTTGTTGCAGTACCACACTCCAGTGATCCTATTTCTCCCCCCAGTTGCTAGCCACCCCTCTGCACCATTTTCCCCTATCCCTCTTGGACTCTGACCCTCAGATCTGCTCCATTTGTTTTGTTTATAACCCTGTGCCCTTGGCCCACTCCTTGTTCTCATCTCTGATTCTATTCAAAGCTGTTCTCATCCGAACCTCTATTCTGCATCCTTGCACCCCTTCACTATTCCCACCTGTGTTCCTGAATGAACAGTCTTCAGATATTCAAATGAGAACCCATCTCTTCACTGCTTCTTCAGTGCCATTACAGTAGTGCCCTAACAGTCCCACGATCCTGGATTTAGAGGCACGAGTCACTCTTTAGGACCCTTTGACCATGCTCACACAATGTAACAACGGATCAGCTGTGATTATTTGGAGGGATGAGAGTCTAAGTTTGGGAGAAGCTGTTGACTCCCTCAAGGGCAGAGAGGCCCTGCAGAGAGATCTTAAAAAACTTAAGAGAGATGGACAATCACCAACTGGGTGAAGTTTAGCAAGGGCAAGTGCTGGATTCTGCACCTGGGACGGGGCAGCCCTGGTTGGATGTGTAGACTGGGGAACAGGAGGCTGGAGACCAGCTCTGTGGAAAGTGACCTGAGGGTCCTGGTCCATGGCAAGTTGGATATGAGTCAGCAGTGCCCTGGCAGCTGGGAAGGCCAACCATGTCCTGGGGGGCATCAGGCACAGCATCACCAGCTGGACAAGGGGATTGTCCTGCTCTGCTCTGAGCTGGGGTGGCCTCACCTCGAGTCCTGAGGCAGTTGTGGGTGCCAAAATATAAAAAAGACATTAGGCTGTTAGAGAACATCCAAAGGAGGCCATGAGGAAGGTGAAGGGTCTTGAGGGGCAGTTGTGAGGAGTGGCTCAGGGCACTTGGTTTGTTCAGTCTGGAGAAGCGGACACTGAGGTCAGACTTCATTGTGGTCTTCAAAATCCTCATGATGGGCAGTGGAGGGTCAGGTATTGATCTCTTCACTCTCTTGGCCAGGGACAGGACTCAAGGAAATGGCATGAAGCTGAGCTGGGAGGCGTAGGCTGGATGTCAGGAAAAGGTTTTGCACCCAGACTGTGACTGGGCACTGGAACAGGCTCCTCAGGGGAGTGGTCACAGCACCAAGCCTGTGTGAGTTCAAGAAGCATTTGTACAACACTCTCAGGTACATGGTGGGATTCTTGGAGTGTCCTGTGCAGGGCCAGGAGTTGACCTTGATTATCCTGGTGGGTCCCTTCTAACTCAGTATATTCTGTGATTCTGTCTGAGGGCAAAAAAGTTATTCAAATGATTTATATGATGTCATGTAGCAGCCATGGCAGCTGAAGAGGTTGTAGATCAGCTTATGTATTAACATGTGCTTCATATTGTATCATCCTGGTCTCCTTCATACAAAACTTATTTTTTTCCCCAGCAGCCAAAGTGGATGTTCCTTTAGTTACAGCTCATTTCCCACTCCCCAAAGGACTCCACCATATACAGTGAATGAGGCAAGAGACTTGTTAAAATATCATTGCAGTCTGCTTTGTACATGTTGCATCATTCCACACAAGGAAGTGAATGGAATTGTATGGTCAGCTCTAGTTCGATATATCTCGGATTTGGAATTCTGGATTTTTGGTAACTCCATTGTAACAGACTGTACTGTTGGAACACAAGGCAGGGTTTTTGTGTGCAATTATACAATACTCCAAATATGTTAACATGCAGTGGTTGAAAAGATTGATGGATTCTAAATATATCAGCAGGGAATTATTAAGGATGTCTCAAGGAGTTATTTTACAGACAAACAAGACAGCTATTTTGAGCAACAGTCATATAATTCTTTTACATGGACAACTCTTCAAGAGATGTCCAATTCACTGATAATTAAAATTCTAAATGAGTCTTGTTTGGCCTGAGTGATTATGTTCATGCTCCAGTGACCATGGCCTCTAAGTACTAAGGCATATAATTAGACCCTTCTTACCCTTCTTTGACCTTTCAATATCATGTTGACCATATCTGGGCTCAAACAGATCCATAGCCCAGATAGTTTTTTAGGACCAGATGGTGTTTTCATGCAAAATTAGTGCAAGAGTTTGCTTCAAAGCTTGCTCCATGCACAGCAGAAGAATAGATGGTTGAAGCAGGGACTCTGGTATGATATGATAAACTGTAACTGAACTTACTGAGGGTGGGCTCCTTGTGTGTATCATCCTCCTTCCTGTCCAGCATGTTCCATATCATTCTAGGTTCTTTAACTTGTAATTTTTGTAACATTTTCCTCTCAGTTCAGCAGCAAGATGAAGGTTGTAACCTGACTGTAGGAATAATGAATATGTTTTACCAGTAACAACATTAATGTGTTTAGCTAAGTAAGACTACTTATGGAAAAGGTACATAATTAGCATCTATGTCCTTAATTCATCCACAGAAAACATTGCATTCCCAAACTGCAAGAACAACAGAAGTTATTCACTCAAATGGAATAGTATAGTGTGGGAGACTTTAGTATATAAAATCAAATTATTAATTCCATTTCCCAAAATTTTAGTCTGGTTGTTTCCACTTGAAACTCTCTAAGTGTTTTAAATTTTGATGATTTTTGTAGGATAAAGGGTCACACTAAGGAAGATGACAAAAGGCAGATGACAACAGAAGTCTGTCAGAAACTGATGAGAATTTAATCAAGGTTGAGGAAGTCACTCAAGGTAAACATTCCCTTGAAATATCCTGATGAGCCTGAACTTTCAGAAAGCAGTAAATGTTCAGTGTATGAACACAGCATTTCTTTCAGGTACCCACGAATACAAATTCTCATTATGTGAATTATAATAACTATGTAAATTATATAATCATTATGGAAATAAAATGAATAAATAGAATCTAGGGAAAAGTTCCACATTTTGACTGCAGCTGTTACTGAACCTTGCCTACTTAGTAATTCATCAAGAAATAAACAATCTCTGATATTCCATGCAGTCTTTAATTCTGTGCATAGGAGGGCATGAGACACAAGTTCTATACATTCATTGATTTCATGCTAACTGGTTGACAAGATACTAGACTAAACTGTACCCTAGTGTAGCTTTAGCACTGCTTTATAGAGAATTGATATTGCCTAACTTTTTTCCAAAGTCAGTGTGAGAATTTCTCTGCATTTTCCCTTTAATGTACTCAGATAGACTTTGGAAATGAAGCCCAGCAGTAACATTTTTTGGCAGTGCCTCCATTTTCCACATGTTCATTTAAATGATTTACATCATCTTCTACCCTGAGCACAGACAAAGTCTGCATTCTGTACCTACTGCTGCAGGTAATAGGCCCAAGAGGTATTTGGAAGCCCAGAGGAGGAGGAATTGTTGAAATTACATACTTTATGTATGAGGAATGCAAAAGTCATATAAAATAATTAACTGATGTTGACAATATAAAGGAGTATAATACTTTTCAATTAATGATCTTAGACTAGTCTTTTGGTAAACGTCTTCTGAAGTTTCTGACTTAACTGTGGAAGAAATTGATGTGGATTGTAGTTTGGTTTTTTTGTCTTTCTAGTTGGTTTAAACTGGGCTGCTGCATATGATATTGCACAGTGGCAAGGTAAGGGTTTTCTCTGTTCTTTTTTGCTGGTTTTATATATAAGTGGGAGAAAGCCACTAACTTAATAGATTTGTAATAGCTTTGTGTGGTTATAAAACAGATGAAGATTTGTGCTCTGTGTTGTCATTCAGATTTGTGCTCAGTTTGTCATTCAGTTCCTTCTTAAGAACTTCTTATCAGGTCTGACTTAAAATGATGTGCCTGTTCATGGCATGGAATTGTTTCATGAGACCTGTTCCTCATGTATTGTGATGATTCTTCTGCCAAAAATGTACTCGTAGGACAAGGGAGTGCTAAAATGGGCCAAATAAACTGTAAATCTTCATTTATGGGGCTTCAGGTACTGGAAAGTATGATCTGATTTTGAATCCTATTTTAATTACTAAGAAAGATTGCTCACTGTTGTTGCTTAATGACACCTTTCATTCTAGACCAATGACAGGTTATGTCACCCACTGCTGAAATGGATTTAATGCTTGTGTTTAAGCCATGTCAGCAGCAAGAAAAGGAAGTTGGTAGGAGAGCAGCGGAGAGTTGACCCTTTATGTACCTCAGTGATCTTCTTTTGGAGATGAGCTTTTCTAGGAAAGATGTGATGGGCAAAGGATGGATGCATGTATGGATAGGGAAGGTCTTCCTCATTGCACATTCGAAAAATAGAGTGTTTTACTTGTGTGTGGCTGAGGAGCCCTGGCATACTGGGAGCTTGTGGAATTGCAGGTTCAGGGATCTGAGAGACTGGGGCTAGAGTGGCTCAGAGAACACCTCCAGCAGTGAGCACCTGGGAAGTCATTCAGGGTTTGGGGTCTGATCCCATTCCTAAAGGATGGATTTAATCTTCATATATTTCTGGTTCCCTTTCTGTCGACTCTCATGACTCCAGTCAGCTTGCCTGACTTTTACTTTGAAAGGGTCAATTTTCATTTATTCTGCTGCTCCTTGGGGAAGAGATGGGGTTCAACATAGTAGCCCAGGAAATTTTCAAGCTGCTCTGAGAAACAGTAGGTCCAATACAGGAGTCCGTAAGAAACCTGAGTAGGACAACTTACGATTACAAATTCTTGTTCTAAGATTTTTCTTTTGAACCAATGAAGAACCTGCTTTAATTATTATGTAGTTTCTGTTATTCTGTGTCATCCAGTTGTACTGTCATTCACTATTTCCAAGTATGAATATTCCCTTTTTGTTACAAAAAGAGGATTATAAAATGATGCTGCACAAGTAGAGAGTGCACATCTGCTGTGTTAGTGGTTACTTGGGAGAAACAACCCCTCTTCCAGGGCAACCATATCATGAGCATCTCCTTTCAATTGATTGTATTTTAACTATTAACTATGAAATCCTGATTTAAATATGAATAGTTTTTGATGTTTTTTTCTTTTTGCTGAAGTTAAATATTTCTATTTGATTTTCGGTCTTTGCTCATTTTCTAAGGCAGCTGCTTAGGCTTACGCAATACTAGATAATGCTGACTGAACCTCCTGTGTTTGTTTGCGCTATGCTTTTGTTTCATTCTGCAGCCCAAACGATAGGTTGCAGTAAGTGTTCAATTTCCTGATGAGGCTTAAAAGAACTTTGGCTCTCCAATGCATCAGCACACGACTCCTGTTTTACCATGATAAGAAAGTATTTGCCTTTAGGGAAAAGGAAAATGATTGAATGCATGTGTTTTACATTACTTGAACCATGATCATTTCACTGAAACAGGCCAAGACATTAACAAGGGTTTGGCCACAAGGGAATTAAGAGTCAGTCCTGTATCTTATATCCTAGTAAGATGCACTTTATTTTAGCAAAATGAATTCAGAGAAGAAAATACCACTTTAGCATTTACATTGCGGTCAGAAGTAATGAAGAATGAGATGCGGTTATACCAAATTCAGTGCCATTATTCATATAAATTTGAATTTAAATCAAAGGCATGTAAAATTTATATGTAAAACTCTGTTCTTTGTAATATATTTATTGTATTATAATTCCTGGGTAATTATTTTAGCCTCCATTTAGACTTTGTGCCATTTTCAGACCTTAGATCTACACCCCTTCAGTAGTTGTCTGGCCACACTCCTCCTTGTTCTATAATTTTAGGTTTTATCTCTGAGGTGTCCACTGGGCTGTGTCTGTTGCTTATCAATCTTTGAGAATTCATGTGTCACTGCTCCTTGAAAGGTTGGGAAGCCACTTGGTTGGCAGTTCAGATGTTAATCTTGGTGTTGTAGGATGATCCTCTGTGCTGTATCAGAGAGAGGGTCATCCATCCATTTCCTTTTGAACAGCAGCTGCAATGATGTCCTCTTTTACAGCATGATGTAAGGGGCAGGTGCTGGACCATTTGCTGATATTTTGTAAGAAGTGATTCTGTTGGAAGGATGAGAATTATTTGCATCAGTACTTCACAACCAAGCTTCTTCCATAGACTAAACCATGCCCATGAACAGGACATGGAAAATTCTCAAGTCTTCCTACCAGAAAAAGAAGTGTACAATTCACAGTGCCTTGTTGTTTAAAACAGTATGATAAAAATGAATCTTCAGAGATCCAATTCAGTCTTTCTCCTGAAGCTGCTAGGGCACTAGTGGTTTATCTCAGAATAATTTAGGTTGAAAAAGACCCTGAAGATCATTGAGTCCAATGATTAGCCCAGCACTGCCAAGTCTGCTGTTAATTGGAAATGGTTGCCTCATTGTTTAGAGAACGGTCCTGCAGACTCTTGGGGGCACTGGGTTGCCCTGGGAGTCTCCATGCAGAACACAACCACTGCAGCTTGAGCCAGCTCTGTGTTCCTGGGCGTCTCTCTGCTTAAGCCCTCAGCCAAGCCCTATTTCTTCATGGATGCTGGTGAGACACACGGAGACAATGTGTTTTAAAAGCTGAAATGCTTACAGACTGCATGGTTACGTTCATTAACTGCATGGAGCAGAGCCTCTGGCTGTTTATATCAGTCTGTGCTGGTACTTGCAACTCTGTATGGGTCTGTTGGTAGCTTTCCTGTAAATTTTGTGTAGTTCTAATGAGAGACCTTATGAGACCACAGCTCTTTGGATGTTTCCTCATACGTGCCCAGAGTTCCACACTTATCTGAAAGAGAAACTGTTAAAAGCTCCAGCCAGGCTTTCTGGTGATAGATTTTGGAAGTTTCTAAGGCCTGTCGTTTTCCCTGTGCTGTCAGGGTTTCCTGGCTGGGACGCAGGAACTTTAGGCCTCATGAAGCATGCGGCATTAACCTGTGAAATCAAGATTTTCACTGCAACATAAGCTGTCACCCAGGAAAACAGTGTACAATGCATTTGTGAAATGTATGAAAAGAAGTTCAGGAATTCAGTTAATTAACCACATCAGTTTCTTAACGTGATCAATTTTAATTAAACTGAATTTTAATAGAGATCTGTGTAGTCTGTAGAGAGCAATTGCTAATTCTACAAAGCATGTGCTGCTTTTCACTTCAGATTTGCTCCCATCTAATTAATATGGATAGGGCATTAAGCCTTTTTGGACTCTGGTGGTTTTCATTTCATGACTATTAATGATTTTAATGAACTAGACTAATTCAGTAGTTTTCATCCTAGTGTTTCAGAGCTTTGTTCATCACAAATTTCAGGTTTATAATTGGTTTCCAGGTCTTAACAGTGGTCATTGATCAGCTTCAGCAGTTTCTTTTACAACCCACTAGGAACATAAGAAAAGGTTTTAACCCTTTGTTAGTAGAAGGGCACATCAAAACTGCCTCACTATCAGAGAAAGAAGATGGGATCTGGGAGTTCACTGAACATTTTGTGTCTAAAAGCAAGTTGTGTAGAAATGTTACCATTTAAGATGTGAAATGAATCTGAACATATCATGTCAAACAGTTTACAAGATAGAAGACCCAATTCTGGACTGTTCCTCATGGCAGATATTATACCAATACAGAACCATCTTAGAGCACATCTGTTCTAACCTGTGTGATATATGTGTGGCTATGAAAAGTTTGGAGACTGCCTGTTCATTCAAAACTTAATCAAAAGACCTTTTAAACTTTTTTGGTACCTTTTTTGTTTAGCTCAGAAATCTGTCAGAGGCTCACCTTTCTGACTGGCACAAAGTGTTCTCTCAGTAAATGCCTTTCGTGTGCTGTCTATTATTGCTAATAGCAAACACCTTCTTTCTGTAGGATTTAACTATGCTGTTGACAGAAATAAAAATGCATATATGTTACTTTTGCCTTTAAAAATAAAATTTTTAGTAGGGTTTGAGCAAAATAGCTTGTATTTGTTAAACAAGTTTTATTGATTCCTACACAAAACATTTCTGCTGGGAGTTCTCATTCAACAAGGAAAGCCCCTGTTTTTATTCATTCTTTTGGCTACCTGCACTGCCTTTGTGGCACTTGGGAACTTTAGGATCACCAGTTCTGAGGAAGCAAATAATATCAGTTTTGAGGTAGCTGGTCATCTTAGACTTTGGGTTTTTGGTTTTTTTTAATTGCAATTTTGGTTTGAATTAAACAATTTACCAGCTACATGGAATGTTTTGCTGTTGCTGCAGACACCGTGCTGAGCCATGGAAATAAGAAGCAGCCACGTGTCCTGGTGTCATGGTGATGGTATTGATATTTTGTTTTTTGAACATCTTGATCCCTGCCCAAGACTGAAAGTAGAAGGCAGGAGAATGTGGTTAGATTGCTACAGAGTGTGCTCAGCAGTCATCTGGCCATGTGCAGAGCAGTAACTTTCCCTCAAATGAGTCAGGCAGAAATCACACTCTACAAGTCTCTTGTGCATTTGAATGCCTTTTTAAATTTTTCTTTCTCATGGGCCATGCACATTTGGAGTCACTGAAGGTGAAACATTTCACACCATCAATTTCCTAGGGTTTATATACATTTCCAGTCTTCAATTATGTGATTTCTAAGTGTTAATGACAGCTTGGAATAACTGGCAGAGATAAATACTGGCAATGTGGAAAAAAAAAAAAAAGTGTACATCTTTTCCAGAGGCATATCAGACACCTCAAATAGGAATCTGTAGTAAAGCCTCCACCCAGGAAGCCATGAATTAAGGCTGATAAGTAATGTGTGGTGGGGGTTTTTGAATTCTCATTCAAATTCTACCAGAAGAAATAATAGCAACATTGATGCAATACTAGAGTCATATTTTGTATGTTTAGTGCAGAATGGAACTGGATTTGTGCTGCTTCATCATTCTGGGTTGGTACCATTTGCCCATCATCTACCACTGCACACTGGATAATTGTGTTCAAGTTCTGAATGGATAAGAGCAAGTACAAGAGAGAAAGGCTTATTATATTCAGAAGATTAAACAATGATCGTAACTATTCCTACTGGTCCTATAATCTCTGCAGGCATTAGCATAGGGTTCCCATTCCTTCAGAAAGTCACTTTGCTCTCTGACAGGAGGATCTCTTTCCTACTGCTGCCAGCTGTAATCTCTGTGCTTGTACCTCAGATGAGAAGATTCTTATCCAACTGCACTGTGGTTTGGAAATGTCTGTTTCAGCACTGATGTGTGCAACTCTATCAGCTGCAGTAAAGATCAATTATGCTTTCCAACTGTTAACCCCGCTTCAGTCTTTGACAGGATTTGGTTTTTAGCTGCCCTCAGACTGTGTCACATTTTAAAAATATGGTAAGAATATAATGTATGGATGTATAAGACCAAATTGTTGGATTGTTAAGCAATAATGGTGAAAAAAATGCTAATGACTTTCATTATTCTCTGAAACAATGCTCTTTTTTACTTGTTTTATTCATTCACCCAGCACTTTTAGCATTTTTAACATTTCTAAAACAGTGCTGTCACAATTAAAGCCAAGAAACTTGCAAGCAGTAGGCTCTAGTGAGTAAGGTAGTGAAAGATGGTGAATGGCATTTGACATTTAATGGCTCAGTATTTTCACTGAAAAGTGAACAGAAACTCTCATTTTATTTACTTGCTCTTTGCGAGGTTTGAGCTTATCTGAAGCCCAGCAATCTTCTGTTATAATTTGCTGAGATGATTTCTTGAAGGTGAGGGGAAGTTTTGCCCATAGGCTTATTAAATTTCGAGAAAGTGGAGTTATCCTTGAGTTTCTACTGTGTCTTAAATAGATTTGAAGAGCGCTGTAAAAATGCATAAGAAAATCTTTCTGCACAAAATCAGCAAAGTGGAATGCTTTCAGCTCTCGGTCTCTTTCCTTGTGTCTCTCTGTCTGCCCTCCAGGACAGACTCCTGGGAGGTGAGGAGCATTCTGACTTTATGATGACCTGCAGCAAGATTTGCATGACACTAACTATGTGTATGTGCCTCAGGCAGGATTTATCCATTCCATGTGATTTTCATTGTTCTGCAATGATTCTGTGAAGTCAGGAATCATTCTCAACGGAAGGATTAAGAGCTGGGTTTACAGCTGCAAGAAATACAGACATGAAACCATAGTTTATAATCTATTAATTCCCTTTCAGTGATGAGTGTAAATGTTAATGTGCTGACATAAAACACATTGACACCGAGAAACCACTGTTAAAGGTATTGTATAAATAAATTTTCAATCTTATAGTGTGGGCCACAAGAATTGGCAGAAAGGTGTTTCAGGGAGAGTGTAAATAAGGACAGATATAGTCTTATTAGAAAGAGTTTTAACTGTTGTGATTGGTTGGCTGTTGCTAAGTCAGTAGACCAAAATTGTGTTAAAAAAACAGATTCCTATTTTTTTTTCCATTAAGTCAGAAGTGCCTCTTTCAGTTTGCAATTTCTCCCTTTGTTATAATGGAAATGCTACTGGGCACAGTAGAACAAAAGGAATAGATAGCATGATGGGGACATACAGAAACTATTTTATTAAAATTCAACAAATTGCAATCTGCTATATTTAAAGACTTGGCATTGGGATCAGAGGGGAGGAAAAATGTTTAAAATTATACCAGAAATGGACAGAACTATGTTATATCTAATATCTATATATAGATATAGATATAAAATATATAGTATATAGCTAATACACTTCTGAACATGCTGTTGCTGCAACAGAAAAAGAGCTGTGGTTTAGAAAATGGTCACGTTTGAAATGTCTAGATCCCAGTTTTCCTTTTTCTTTTATCATTGCAGTCAGCATAGTCACAAAAAGTAGCTCTCATGATGTCATAAACTTTACTGAAGAAAGCAGTGTCTTTCTTGAATTATTTATTTTACATGAAACATTTATAAAGTGCTACTAGACAACATGGAAAAGCAGTATAGTAAAATCAATAAGCATTAAAATCAGAATGAATCTGGGCACTTCATACATTCTGTGGGATTATTCTTCAACTGCATCTTATATGTGATTTCAAACCACCTTTGTTGCAACCCTTGATCCCTTGGCCACTCTAGGGAGGCTCCCAGTGTTTGAACAATGCTGCTGCCCTCAGTTAGCTCCCAGCTATTGCCAAGGGACTGGCTCCCAGTTGGGAGCTGCGTGCCATGGTTTGTGCTGGCTTTCCTGTGCTCCCCTCTCCACCTTCTGCTTTTCCCCTGCTGCTGAGCACCAGTATTCTTGCAGGAGCTGGAAGTGTAGCACAGGGTAGGCTGACCTGGCCCATGGAGCAGTGTCTCCATGGTTGGGAATCCCCCAGCTGCTGCTATAGCAGAGCTGTAGGTCCCATAAACTCCCTTGGAGTAGCAGAGTAAGGACCAAGGAAATGACCTATTGCAATGAGCAGTGATTGCTGATGTCAAGTATGGAAAGATGATAAAATTCTCAATGTAAGAAATAAACAGCAGCTAAGGAGTTCAAATAATTTGCAAATGAGATGACATAGTTTTTGTTCTTACTGGATAAATCAAATACCTCTGCAGTTATCTGTACTAATGACATCACACAAATATGGGCTTTCTATCAAATAACATGGTGCATATAGTGCTCAGAAATGACATCACTGTTGAAAAGCTGAGAATCTGTGTGTACAGAGGCACTGGATGTGAAATACACAGTTTGGCAAGTGAAATGAGATCACTGTGTTACACACACAAAAGCTCTGCAGTGCCCACTCTGGTGTCACTGTTCTCTCATTTTTTTAAATTGCTGAGGGGTAGTTTTGCTACGGGGTGGTGCCAGCGCAGCCAAATACCTCTTGGAGAGTTCTGTTTTGATCCTTCATACAGTTCTCAGGTGCATCTCTTCAGTTCACCCTCTGGTGAGATTCGTGCCCTGGTGAGGTTTTGTGCTACCAGCTCTTGCTGTGTGCAGTATTCCTCATCTGCTGTCACTGGTTTGTTTCAACGTGATGTCTCTGCGTTTCTTCACTCAGTGCATCAGAGTTCCCCAGAGGCAATATGGGGAATGCCTGCTGATAACCTGTCAATAGGCTTCCCAATAATATCCTGGCCCAAATAATAACCTTTCCCAGTAATACCCTGACAGATGCTGTGTGCTCTGATGTGATTTCTTGGAATGTGATTTGTTGGTGGAATATAATAGTTCCCTTCTAGTTTCTAGACTGTCAGCCAGCAGATGGCCTTCATACTTGTAACTCTTCTTCTTGGTTATCCCGTTGGCTTCAGATTGCAGTCACAATTAAGCATCTGACAATAACTTTTTTTTATTAGAGTCTTCAGGTCACCTGCCAAGGGCAAAAAATGCTAGTAAAAACGTTACTTTCATTTGGAGCAAATCTGAACTAGTAGTTGTCTCATCTCAATGAAAAGGGAAATTTGAGCAAATCATATGAGCAGAAAAAGGACACTGCTGCTGCAGTACTTTACCCATATAAATTTGAACTTGGATCTCTCAGAAAATTGACTGTAAGACTAGGCAATAGACTCATTTTCTTTCTGATGATGGAGGTTTTATTTTAGTTTGGTTTTGTCTTACTAAATATTTATATATTTTGTTCTAACTGAAGAAGTATTAACAGCAGAAACTGAGAGCACATAGGCAGAAGCTGGGTGTGAGTTTGGTTTGTGGAGTGAGAAATGAAGGTTCAGATTTCCCTAAGCAGAGAAATATATTGAATCTGGCCTTGCACTGCTGTTACTGGAAAATGCTGCTTATAACTAAGAAGTAAGAATATTCATCTTCAAAAATGTTTTTTCCCTCTCTAAGTCTATTTTGATTAGTTTCTCAAAAATTTCCTGTTAGTTTTGGACATGAAGTGGTGGGCATTGGATGGCCCAAATTAAACCTTCTGGTAAATTACTTTGATAATGATTTCAATTCTCTATGTGTGTCCTTACTTGGGTTTTGTTGGTATGATGTTGGTTTTCAAAGAGCATTGTCTTCATGACAGTCCTTTTCAGCAACAGGCACAAATATGAGATTAAAGTGATGTTTTGCCAAATTTTGCAGTTTGTGATTGTATTGAAGACTCATCAGATAAAAAATTTTAATTGTACAGGAGGTATTTGCTTTTAGAATTGCAAGAGTTTTTCTCCTTTCTTGGAAAGTCATGGGTATTACTGGTTTGTGTCAAGCATTCTGGGTTAGGTGGGACCCAGAACTGGTACCTGAGTTTGTGAAGAAAAAAAAAAAGATGAAAAAGAAACACAACTCTGCAAAAACCAAACCAAAAAACCTAACCCAAGCCCCAGATTTCCTCGTTTTTTAAAAATAGCTCTTTTCTTTTTAGAGTTCCTGTCTTGTATTCTGATTGTTGTGGTATTTCTAGACACTTTAGCCTGTCGTGTGAGTGTGAAAAGTGGTATTAATTTTTAGAGCTAACTGAACAGCTATTTGTTATTCTAGAATATTTGCTCTAAATAATGTCTTGTTATTTTTAGAAATTTGTTCTTTCCCAGGTTCTCTGGTTTAGTTATAGCCTGCTGACTGGTTGCAAGGAAAATACTTCAAAATTTACAGAATAACTAGAATAAGAAAACCAATTTGTAGACTCTGCAGAATTTATTGTCTGAATTTTGTTTGAGTTTTGTTTGGATTTTTAAATTGTTATTTTTAAACTAAGAATGTCTGTTCTCTGAAATGAATACACAGTATAGCATTATTATCCAAGTAAAAGAACCATCTGGCTAAATGTTAAACATAAATAAAATGCTGGTTAGTCAGGGGAGCCGGTGTTCTCCTGAAAGCCCCAGCATGTTTCATATACCACTATTCTCTGCCATACACTGGTCACTTTTGCTCACAGTGCTTGGACCGAGACACAGGGATGGTTTTTCCAGGCTTTAAGACAGCACTCTGTAATCCAGGAACTCAGTCTGTGATGCCTCCACACTGCTAGTTGTTCTTCTTTACCACTGCTGAGCAAAGTGTGGGAGTGCAAAAGGGGATGACAAGACAGGGACACCAGGCAAAGTCACCTGGAGCTCACCTTTCACTGCTGAGCAGGCTACTGCTCTTCACTAAATTCTGATGAGTTCACTCCTCCAAGAGTGGGTGGCCACTGAGCGATAAGATTAGTTTGCTTTCTTTTGGTAGCAGAATAAAGGTCATGCTTTGTGCCTGAAAATACACAGAAGCAGTGATTTCTGTCTTGGAAAGCATTTTATGCTTATTCTCAAGGTGGCAAAGTCTGTTTTTGCATGTGCTGTATGGATTCCAACCACATGATGATGCTTTAGATTTAAATTTAGTGACTTATGGGGAATGTGGAGGTGATAACTTTGAAAGAAGTGATCACAAGTGATTCAGTTTAAATTACATGGAAGAAGGTGCATGAACATCAAAGTAATGTCAGAAGGGAAGAATTTAGAAATGTATCTGTTAAGGATGGATCAATGAAATGAAGTGCTCTGAAGTGTTTAGGGAATTGATTCCATGGGATTGAAGAGCTCTGGAACTTTAGTTTTAAAAACTCCAATGAAATGGGCAATCAAGTACCTAATTGCAGAGCATCAGACAGAATTACAACAGAAATAATTTAGGGCCAAAATTAAGGGATGCAACCCATAAACAATCATGTTCCTTGCGTACCCCAAAACAATAATTAAGCTAATGCAGATCTGGTGGGAGCACAAATTGGCATAATTTTGCATTGAATAAATTCAGGTTGAAAACTATTCATTGAGAATCTGGCACAGCTCTCAAAAAGAAGCACCAGGCGACAGAAGACATAAGTGGAGCCCAATGTTCTCTTCAAAAGTCTTACCTAAAAAAAGAGTGTAAGTGAGGGTATAAACCAGATATAAACTGTAAGCTGCCTCTGCTACTTTTCTGCACAATTCTGTATCATGCAGTGTAGGTTTGCCCTCGAAAAGTGTTTGCTCCAAACCTGCTGTACTTTTTCAAGACTCCCATTGACTACAGTTAGGCTTTGAATTCTGTCCCAAAGCAGCAAGTGAGGTTTAATTTGCATGGCTTCTATTACCTCAGCTGGAGGTGTTCCTTATTTTCCACTTCTTGCATGGTAAAGCTTAAGAGAAAGCAAAGCCTGATTATTGATATTTTACACATATCAGCTGAAGCTGATGTGACAACCAGTATCAAACTTGACAGCTCAGCCCTAGCTGGAAGCTGTGTGTGTGTAGGAGTGACAGTGAAAGGGGGACCTGGAGTCCTACCTTCCCTGGTGCCTCGCTTTATTCCCCTCAGAGTTCAAGAAACTCTGTACCTCTGACTTTTGTTACACTTCTTGAGGAACTTACATTAAATGAATAGTGTTTTAAAGGTGTGCAGTTTTTGTGAAAATAGGATAAGTCTAGAAGTGCATAGTGCTATGTTGGGGTATTTTTATTTCAAAACTGTCTTCATGCTAAAAAAAGAAATCCATTACAATAAGCAGGAAGAGTAAATTGGTTGAAATAAAATAATTTGTTTAGTTGATGCATAGACATACCCAGAGTCCCCCTACCTAGAAAATCAACATAATAGCTCCAGCACCCCTTCATGTTTTATATTTTGGGAATCCAAGAGGTGTATATTTTTCTAACATTTGAAATCAATAGTATCAAAGCCACTATAGAGGATATAACACAGAAAACAGAAAGAAAATATTGTCTACTGTAGTACCCAAAATATTTTAGCTAGGTGTGTGAGAACTTTGAAATTTGCTTTCAGAGCTGTGTAGTTAAACACTTTTTAAATGTGCTGCTTAATTTTTCCTTGCATTGTAATTCATTGTTGGCCTTTTCTGCGATGAATTGTTGGGATTAACCAATAAATCAGCAGAAAAGACATGTCAATTTCCTCAACAGTTGACAAATCACAATGTGGGCAAAGTACTGTATGTATTATTTGGGTTGTTTTAATTTATTTCATGAGGAAGGCTAACATTCAGATGCCCCAAACTCATGCTGGTTTCATCTGTTAATACTGCATTTAATTATTTTCCACTTTTTCTCAAATAGCATTTATAATTGTGTTACTAATAGTCATTATCAATATTAAAGTAATACAAGTAATAAATTTGTGAATATTTACTTAAAATCGAATTATTTGGAAACAGAAGGTTTCTAATTAAAAGGTTTTTCTTTCTAGAACTTCATTTTAATAGAATACCTTTGAATTGGGTGTATTTTTTCAGAATATATAAAGAAAAATTTTGGGGTTGGATACTGCAGTTCTGAATTATTTAAATATTTGTGTTCTGATTTCCACACATTCATTATTTCCTAGTGCTTTGGGATAGTAGCCATGTAGTCAAACTAGGCGAGGTATCTGCTGTGCACAAATCCTGTATTTACAAATAGGTATTTAGCAGGCCATTTGTACGTAGCACTTGATATGTGTGAGAAATAGTGATAAATAATCATGCAAATTAGCCCCATAACTGTGCATTACCTTGGATTTCTCCATTCTTAACTCTCATTGCCTGCAAAGGTTAAAGCAATAAATACAATCCTGTTGCTCCTCAGGATTGTGGGCTGTTTTGTCTTCATCATAACAAACGTATTGTTTAAGGCAAGCTTTTGTTAAGTGCTCAAAAACTGTGAGTGCAGAGAAAATGTTCCTGACCTTGGCCATGTAGTACAGCTGCTGGAATTGTATTAGCTTTTATACTGCATGATGTATGAGCAGCCTTCTGAGGAGGCTGGAGTATGATGCTGAAAAATAACCATCCATGCGACCCATTCAATGTTTGAGCTTAGGCACATCAAAAAGGTGGCAATGCTGGAGTGCATTGCAACATTCGGGCACTTCTCATAGCTGCAAAGCTGCAGGCTCTACCTGGGGAGCTTCTCTGGGGTGCAGTGAAGTTCCTGCACAGCAGCTGCCTTGTAAGTGCCATGGAGATTCTCCTTCCCTGAGCAATGCCTGCTCCCTCCCTGAGGAGGGGACTCATATGAGCTGAGGTGTGCCAGGTCTGTAGAAATGAGGCAAAGCAGAGAAAATGCCCCAGTGCCACAGTCCTGATCCCAGCTGCTCCTTGTGCATGGCCTGTAGATGCCCCCTGGGTGGGCACAATTCTGAGTGTGGCAATCAGGTCCTGTGGCGGGAAAGAAGCAATGTCCCAGGCCAGGGATGCTGCAGTGACTCCAAGCCAAGTGGCAAGAGGGGCTCAGCCATCACTGAGCAGGATCAGTCACTGGAATGGAGTTTGGGCCGTGTGATGACTGGCAGGGAGGCAGCACAGGCTCGTGGTGCCTGTGGAGCGACTGGCACAATCAGGTGAGGAAGAACATGGCTGCATCTTCCTCTCTGTTGTTGTGTATGTGAGGCTGACTTTGCCCTGAATGTTTTTCGGTCAACAAATCCTTTTGCCTGTGTGGGGGACACTGCAATTTTCTAAGGCTCTATGGAAATGGAGGGAGCTCACCTTTTCCAGGACCAGGGTACTGGTCCCACCCTGCCATCAGGGCAGCCCCCCTGTCACTCCTCACTGGCTTAGAACGCCTGGGGATGGATGAGGCACTGCTTTGGGAACACTATGCCTCTTTTAGATGTCTTTTGTTAAAAATTATTTGAACTTGACATCTGATTTCAGTCAAAAACATTGTAATTTCTCTGTGGTGGTGTGTTCAAGTCATAGCCTTCTTCTGGATAAGGAATGTTCTGGGAAGGGCAAGGGCCCTGTGGGAGCCAAAATGGAGATAGAGCCATGGGGAAGTACTTACAGTGGCTTTTTACATGCTAAAACCTAATTTCTGTTTACTCATTAGAAACCCTTTAGAGCATATGGCTGAATAGATATTATTTTGAATCTATATGTTTATTTATCTGTGTCAAATATGCTCTGGATTTAAAAGCAAACTGCACTTCCTCCTACTTAGAGGGGTATTTTTACTTGGTGCCTAAAAAAGATGGCTCCAAGTAAAAATACACCCCCTACACAGGAGAAAGTGTAGCTAATGAAAGTTTTAATGGTGTTAGAATGTGTTTGTGAGAAGATGACTGCTTCTGAAGCTACAAGATTTGTCAGCAAGATGTTTGTGGACATGCTCATGTGGATACCAAACAAATTCTTGGGGTATGAAGATATCTGCTATACTGGCCTTCATTATGGCTACGGGTAAGATAGTGTGAATTAACAGCACTTCGGCTTTACATCCAAACTGCATCAGCTAAACTCGTTGTAAGGAGCTCGGGCTGCATTTCTGTACCAATATCAAGGTGTTTAAAACTTGTCTGGATATGCTGTGACAACTTTTAGGAGTTGGCTTGCATACATAGTCTGAGAAGTGGGATAACAGCAGTCAAGCTTTATATTGTAACCTCTGGAACTAAACCCTGCAAGGCTCAGGGATGTAGTTTTACACTTCACAGCTTTTGGAAGCTGGGCTGGCTGGAGTGGCTGCAAGGCTAGGCTGCTCACTTGCATCCCCTTGTGCTCACACAGATTTTGGTGGTGCTGCTCTTCCAGGGAGCATGGCACTGGTTACCCTCTGACTTCAGGCGGCCAAGAAGACAAAGACCCTTCTATTTGGGGTGGAGCGAGGGGAGACTGCTCTGCCAGCCCTGCCAGCACAGCCTCAGGCTTGGGAAACTTTCTTCACTGCTTCTGTGGCTTGTGTGTTTGCCATTGAATCCAAGGCTTATAAAAATGTTTTATTTGTTGTAATATGGCAGTATTTCAGCTAACGGTTTCTTTTTGGTTTTCCCCAATGTTTCAAAATCAAGCTCCAGAAAACTGTTAGAGAGGGAAAAGGAAAGTTTCCTTTCTGTGTGTATTTGTTTCTGTAGACACTCTATCTCCTTCAAAACAGAAATATTATTTACCTGTCTTAAGGAGATTCTAAGGGAGAGCCTGACAAATTAGTATTTAAATATATATTGTGAAAAAAAGTGCATTTTTTTTGCTTTTTTGATGGCAATTTACAACTATTTCTGAAATCACTATTTTGGCAACACTTATTTCTTCTGTAAACAAACCAACAAACAAAAAAAATCACCCCAAGAAAATAGAGGAATATGCAATAGACATATTTTTGTTTTGCACCACTAGTAATACACGATAAGGAATGCAGGCTGTATAAACAGTCACAGATGGAGCTTCAGTTTTACTATTAGGATCCTTATAAAGTGCTATTAACTTGGCTTAAAGGAAAGCACCAGGGGGAAAAAAAAGGGCTTTGTGGATCAGAAAGATAGAATCTGATTTGAAATTTCTATTTCATAATTACCTACACCTTTATTTTGGTTTGGCTTATGCCATGACCCAAATGCTTCTGAAAATAAAAGAGTTCAATTTACAGACTTCAAAAGCTGTATCTGACTTTACCTAAACTTACAGGAGGCAATAATTTAAATAACCTGCCAATTTTAAGGCAACATTTGAATGTTTTTCTTTCTGCAAATATTGCTGTCAGAAAAGAGTTTATTTTCTTGTCCCTTCTTTCCCAAAAGGTGCATGTCAGAAATGAGCTCCTGACCAAAATAAACAGACAACTGTCTCCCCAAAAGTGTGCATGTTAGGACAGGACCCACATTTGTGGTCATGATGGCTGAACTCAAAGATACAGCTGCATTTACTGTGCTTTTTGAAGTCATTAGCCTTTATGAATGTGGGAAATTTAGAACTAAGGTGATAAAACTTTAGTCTCTGATTGTGGAAGTTTTCTCTTTAATAAATTCGTCCACTAATGATATCAGCAGTCTTTTCAGTCTGAAAAATGACACAAAGAGGCTGCAAGTCATTGCTGTGATTAAATCTTCGAATTGAGTGGTCCACCCTAAAACACCTCAAACGTTTTGCATTTCAGTTTTACAGTTAAGCATCCTTACTTGCAGGTGGCAGAAACAAGTTTCATATGTATAAAAAGGCTTAGTTGGGTTTTCTCTGGCTGATGAAGTTTGGATGCAAAACCTTAGAGTTCCAAAAATTCAACCTGCTACTGATATTTGTCCTTTTGTGCTTTCAATTCTCAATTGCGTGACTCTCTCTCCATTAGAATGAATACATACATGTGTGTGCTAATAATTTATCTAGGGATTAATAATTGCCATGGAGATTCATCTAGGGATAATGATAATTGGAAAAACATTAATTAAACAGTCGGGTTGAGAGCACTGGCTGGCAGCATTAGATTTCCAGGCCTTTGGTTTCATGTATTTTACTTCTATGTGTCTACATTTTTCTGCATCTGTCTCTAATCAGATTTCTCTAATTTCTAGCCCTTTGGTTTTAGAATTCCATGGTGTTGTTCAATATATTAAATAATGGTTGCTTTCTGGTATACAAATGTATACTGAAGAAAATTTAGGATAGGTCTTGGAATTAAGGGAATATTGCCATTTTAGAGCATTAAATTAATATGAGAACACTTGAAACAATATTCTGAATTGAATGGGGTTTGCTGATGAGTTCGGGGTTTTTTTTTGTTATTATTATTATATCCTTCTTCTCCTAAGGGGAAAAAGGCATTTTGTTCTTAGACCAATGTTTGTCTGAAGAATGAGAGTAATGAGCATCTGAGAGTTGAATGTGGGGGAAATAATGTGACATACCAATGACATTTTCATTTTAAAATATTTTAATGAGAACAGGAAACAAAAGAGGGAGAAAAAGCCTGTAGGCTCTGATGCACTGTTCATTACCAGAAAGTACAAATTTTACTTTGGATTGTGGCGGTATCTATCTATCTATCTATCTATCTATCTATCTATCTAATCTATCTATGTTTTCTCAAAACAATCTTTAAAGAGGTGCATAAGTTTTTTGTAATGGGATATAAGCAGAACAGAACATAAAGTTAAAGTAAGCCTTTGACGTGAGATGAGCTGCTCCTATTCTTTGTTCTGTTGGAAGCATGAGAATCTCAGTAGTAGAAGTTTTTAGCCATTTTGACAGTTTGTTGAAATACTGTGCCATTGAAAGGTGCTGCATTTCAATATCCATTTGTACACCTTTTTGTTTATAGCAGCAAAAGCTATGTTTTAGAATGAAAATAAAAAGAAAAAAAAAATCAGAAAAGAACAGCCATCAGTTGATCTATACCAGGGGGGACTGTTGGCTGGAGTGTCTGCACCCAACATTTTTGTTTGAAATCAGTCAGAATGTTCTTTAAGCATTTGCAAAGTCATCTTAGTTAACAAGACCCTGAGAGGGTCATTCAAATGAGTAAATATTTGTTGTACATCTCAGAACACTTATCATTCCCTGAAAAATGTTTTGAATTTTTGCCACTGCTTATTGGTACTGAGCCAATGCTGAAATAATCTAAGGGTCCTGATGTGTAAAAATTGTAGTATGTAGTAGAACTGGGAAATCAGGGAAAGGTCTGGGTTTACATTCAAGTGATATCATCCCAGAGCCAGATACCATGTAAGAAGGGGGTCTGCAGTCTGGAACTTGACTAGGAAAAATCTCTCCTCCCTCCTTCTCTTTTCATCTATCACTATGATGGCTCAAACTCTTCTCTTCCTCCACCCTATAACTGAAATCTGAAGCCATTCATGTTCCAGTCTGTAAACGCAACAAATGAGATGTGGAAGTCTCTTGTGTAGAGGTATATTTAAACTAAAATAGTACTTGATCTTTGGCTTGCATTCGAATCATCTTGATGGGTAAAGATACCTTCTGCCACTGATATCCTTTCCACTCTCAGAGTGCAGGGATCCTGAGCTTCTAGCAAATACCCAGAAAACCCACTGGAATCTGTCCCTGACAGTAACAAATAATTTAAAATAAGTTAGGCCTTCATAACTCCCTTGAAGCACTCACAAAGGCAAGTTTCAGACACCTCTCTGTTTGCTGCCTCAGCTTCATCTGCCGACTCAGTGTCTCGGCTGTCCTTCTGATATCTCTCAGACTTTTACTGTAAAGTCCCCTAAAAAGGAGCCCAACAGCATCATGCCCAGCTATGTTAGGAAAAAAAAATAGGAAATGCATAATTTCAGCCCAGAATATTTTTTATTTCTAGCTTTGAGTGATATATATATATTAAATGTATATAAAATATTCTATAATTTATATAAATTATATAATAGTAAAATTATTATCACAGAAGAATAACCTCATAAAATCCTGACTGAGCAAAATATTGCTTGCTTATTTTGAAAGAAAGCCCAAATTACATTTTATCTAAAGTGAGAGACAGAAGGGAATAGAAATGCGTGCCTGGGCTTTAATGTCCTTAGTCCAGAATTTAGTTTTCTGTTGGTTTTAATATTTTTTTAACTCAGAAGTATATTTAAATTAAAATCCATTAGCTAGACCAATTTTCCTAACAGAAATAATGACGTTTTCTTCTGTGTCTGACCACACAAGTTGTGACACAGGGAGAATTTACCTTTTTATGTTAACCAAGCATTTCTGTGCAGTGAACTAGCTGTGAAGGGCTGAAATTCATAAAACATAATGGCAGTGGAAGGGTTAAAGGGAACTTATTTTTGTATCTTCCTGGCAAGTAAATACCAGACTTTATTAAACATACGTGGTGCAGGGACAATGCTCCACACATGGAGGAAATGACATTTATCCTGCAGATGCAGAAGATGCATCCTGAACCTTCCTCAAGCACTGAAGTTCACTGTTTAGCAATTAAAACTGTAAAACCAGAAACTGTAGGACAAGATGTCGTGGCACTAATCAAAAGAGGGGGGGAAAGGCAAAAAAGAGGAAAATAAAAATAGAAGATTTACTCTCTGTGTGCAGAGGTGAAAAAAAACCCCAACAAACAAAAAGCAAACCAAACCTTATATATGGAGGGGTTTATATATTATGTGGTGTTAGGGAAAGGTTCACAGTACTAAAGAATTGGAGTTTCTTGATCCTTAAGTCTTGGACATGTCAGGACAGTCTTGGCCTATGTCAGGACAATCAGTTTGTTTCCACACTGACATTCAAGTTGGCTGAAATCTTCAGTGGCCAAAGGCTACGTTTCAGGCTTATGGATGTTCAAAGCATCTCTGTTTGTGCTTGAGTTTGGGGTGATTTTCTGCTTTACTGTTGCTTTGTTTGTATGGAGTCGATATTTTCTCTAGAGATCATTCCAAGAAGTGCTTACAGTTGAGGAAGGGGGAGCTTTGTTTGTTAGTTTGTTATGATTGATAGCTGTTTCTGCACCATGGCTTATTAAATTAGGGTATTTTAGAACTAATGCCTCTAGAATCAGAATATTTTGCTGATAACATTTGCCAGTAACATATCAGTTGAGTCTTCATTTGCAACATTGGTTTGATATTGCAGTATTGATAGTGCTGTAGTGATGGTCTAGCAAACAAGCAGACATGCAAATCACTCCAGTGGAAATCAAATAAGCTTTGAACTTACAGGCCTAGGCACCAAAAGTGTCACTGGCAGGAGACAAGACTGTACATACGCCAGACTGTTGATGCTTTCCAGCAGAAGGCTTTTAATGGTTCTCTCAAAAGTTTCAAAGAGGAAACATGAAAAAAATTCTTTGGTGCTACAATTTTGCTCTCACGTGAGAACTGCAAAAGTGTTCTGATTCAGATTGAGGTCAGAGTGAATGGCTGGGAGACTGTCTGATTACAATTTGGATACCTATTTTATATAAATTGGTCTAGAAACCAGTTCATGTCTATAAACCACATCAGGCTAAATTGATTTAAGTTTCTTTTAAACTGATTTAAGAGAGACTGCTCCAGGGACTTGCACAGATTTAACTAAATCTGTTTCTAAACAACCTGAGGTAACTCAGTGCTCAGACTGATATAAATCAACCTTTGAATGCAGGCGTTAAAAGGTCCATATTTTATAGTTGTTCATTTTGTGCATTTGACTTGACTAGATCTAGGTAAAAATGCTCACTGTACACAACTATTTCGTTAACAGTGAGTAGAATGGAACAGGAGTCATAATTTTCTTTTCTTTAAATTGAACTAATATTTGAAAAAAGAGATATTGGAGATGCATATGACAATGCCTTCTGCTGAAACCCTTAGAAGGCTGAAAAGACACTGGATGATAATGAAATTGTATTTGGAGCTTTTTTCCATAAAATGAAGTAGTCATTCTAGTGTGCGAAGTGCTATAATTATAAAGCAATTTGCCACCCTTAATGGGAGGACTTCTATTTCATAAAATATTAACAAAATATAATATCAGTGCAATAGGTTAGGAACAGTCTTATTTTCTCCATAAAAAGTCAATTTGTAACCACTGCAGACTGTCTTTCTCAAGATGACTATATTAGGGTAACGGATTCTTTTATAGAACTATTGAAATATAAGCATTAAAATAATCACAACAGATATCTCATTCACCTTTCAACTTAGTAATCAAATATTTTTCACTGTTCACCTCTCTAATTTAGAGGCTGATGTTGTTTCTGCAGCTGATTGGCCAAGGGAAGTAGCATTTAATCAGTGCCTAAAAAAGGTAAAAACACTTGAGACAAAACTACATTTTAAGAAGGATTATCAGCTAGACAACATGGACCCATTTCCTAGCTTGCTTTAAAAAAAGCATTTGTATTGCTTAAAAAGCAATCAAGTAAGGAAAAATGAACCTTCTTTTTTCACAGTAAAGGAAGAGAAAAGAAAGTCAGAGAGCTTCTGTAATTACAGGATTTCAGCTCTGATCTAGGCAGCTGCCAAGCATATGTATCAAATAAAGAAGAAAGGGCTGGAGATGGCAGAATTAACCAAGCCTTAATGGATTCACTTTCATTTTCTCTCTTTGTTTCTAATTTTAATTAACCAGAAGTTTTAATTTTTTTTCTTTCTTTTTTAATTTTTTATTTTTTCCTTTGCTGCTGTTATTTGCACTGTTCCAGAGTCTACTCAAGCAGTGCATGATCAACTCCTAGGGAAGTCATTAATTGTATTAATTTTGATGGTGCTTCAAGATTAGCTAAGAAATAGATCTCTCTAAATAGTTGAGACAAAGCTCACTTGAGGAGGAAATTACTTGAGCTGAATGAGCAACAAAATTTTCTTCTAAAATAAATTATAATAGTTCACTTCAATGTGTTTTACTGTGTTAAGTAGGGAAATGTCCCAGGAAGGACAGAACAGGTTCGGAGAAAGAGGATCAGAAATTAAATGTAAACCACCTCTCCAGTATTTTAATCTGGAAAAAATGACTATAATTTAGTTGTTATTGAAACTCAATATTAATATTGTATATATGAATAGTTTTCCTCTGTATTTAACAACCAGCCAGACAAAACCATAGACAATCCATAGGCTGTCATTGGTAGGTGCTGTAGAGTTGTGTCCATGAGAGAACATTCACCAAACCCTGTCTTTGAAGTGCAACCCCAAATCTGTTTGGCAACCTATATTTGTAAACTTTACTAAGTGGAGTCCATCCCTCTTTTAAAATTTTAAAAATAAAGTCAAAACAAAAAAAAAGGAACCTCATCACAACAATCAGTTAAAATATTTTGTTTCTAACTGAATTTTGAGAGTTCATTTTCTCAACAGCACAAAAATACCTTAAGGAAATTACATTTTTCTGATTGAGGATTCAATAAAGATCATTAGTATTTTAGTCATTCCAAGGCTGCGAGGTCCTGGTGTTTTTTATGCAGCAAAGCTTCTACTGATGTCATGTGGGCTCATCAGCTGGTGTTCCAGCGGAAGGGTGGGATCCCAGCAGGGTAGTCAGCAAATGTGGTTGCTCCCTAAGAATTCAGTGTACAGCATAAACTTGGTTATCAGCTAACAATCACTGTGAACTGGATGTTTAGTCAGCCTGTCAAAGTTGCTGGTTGGAAAATCTGTTTCCAGAGAAGTTGTTCACACTGGAAACCCATTGTGCATCTGTTATTAGCAGGGTAGAAGCAATCTCGCTGTTGTCTCCGTGTATGTTCACAGCTGTCTGGCAGTCAGGGGTGGTGAAAACACAGAAGAGGCATTGCCTAAACCAGTTGCTTTTGGGTTGCAAATGCAGGGTGTTGCTATTTATCCCTGTCAACAGCAGGCCCTATTAACTATTTTTAATGAATCACTGCTGCTTTTACTTTTGCCATCAGCCGTGACCTTCACCATTTAGAAACACATGGTCTCTCATAAATGATAGTCTGTGGCATATAAACTTGAGAAGGATTCTATCACAGCTCAAACTACAATATCTATCATTAAAACAAACTGCTCATTCCAGCTGAAGAGACACTCATATATATCATGGAACCAGCGCTCCATATTTTGAAATTTACTGCCCTGCATTGGTGCTTCTTTTTCTTGACTTTTTTTTTTTTTTTTAAGGAGGCCATGCAACCTTGCTCACTTAATACTTTTGATAAACTTCAACTGACAAGGAACTTGATTAATGAATGTTAAAGGAATTGAATCAGGAGTAGGAAAGACAGGGCCAAAAAAGCAGACTGCTGGCCTGATGGAAACTAACGTCTCTACAGAAATATATGATGGACCCTCCTTTTTGCCATGCCAAGTAATTACTCGCACAGGCCTGTTGTAATAATTCCTATTACAGCCAAAACGGAAAAGTCAGTAACTCACAGCCCTGGGACAAGGTGAAGGCAAGGCCAGAGTAGTGTGGATCAATATTTCATTTACTCACTTAGGTTAGCTTCTATCCCTGTATCAAATTCTTTTACAGAAAGCCATGAAAGAAATGAGGTTTTCTGAAAAACACCAATACGGGGCCCTCATTTCCTCGGGGGTGCTCATAGAGTACACGGAGCAACAAAACCTCTCAGCAAAACAATATGCACTCAAGGTCACTCATTACTTGCTACTGTTGGAAAATAAAGTGCCATTAGCCTGATATGAGTAATGTACATCAATCAACTGCAGACCAGCAAAAGTATGTTTTCAACATGGTATTGCAGGTGAAAATGAATGAACCATGTTAACACCTTCCGAACACTTGACAACAGTGAAGAATTTTTCCTTTGGCATTATCATTTATTTCAGAGTTTCACTGCAGCTCACCATTGTGTAATCAAACCAGCTCATCTCAGTTATTTACTGTACTTTACTGTAATTGAATTAATTCTCACTAGGTAAATGTCCCAATTTTTAGGGGGACAGTTGGATGCTGTCCAAAAAGATCCTGTCAGTGCCTTACAGGACCCTCAGCCTAAGGGTGGAAAACCAAATGTAATAAGAAATATTCTGTTGTGTTAGTAAAATGGTTTAAAACAATACTTGCTTTGAATATGAGATGACGTCAAGGTATGCATACTTCTACTTTGCTGCATCTTGAACTCTTTCCTTCCATACAGAAGTTTTGAGGAAAGGGAGGACTCCAATGTATCATTCATGACTTGCACAGTGCTGGTCTGGAGGGCAAATGTAATATGTGCTTCTGCAATGGCTGATGTACACAGTAGTGTATTTTTTTCCTGTTTCCTCTCACAGAGTTCTGGGGAAAGTGTTTGGTGGGTTGCTTGTGATTGCTCATATAGTTGATGAAGTTTTAGATCTTTGCAAAGCTTCCTGATTGCCATCTTGGCAGAAAGTTATGTTTTCTGTCAGCAAAATTCAGAATTCTCTGATCTTACCTGCACCATTGAAATATTTATATAATGGTCATGAAGCAGTACCTTCCCAAGAACTTCCATGTTATCCTGTTCAAAAATAAAACCATTATGTAGGTATAAAACAAACTGTCACAGAGTAGGGAGAACTACTGTGGGAGCAAGACATTTCATTTTCCAATTAGAAAATAATTTTTTCTCTGTCTCTTTTTTCTTTAGTAGTATTCTCTTTCTTGTGCATTTTGAAATCACTTACTAAATAATAATGTTAAGTCTTTGTTCCAGAATCTTACCCTAAAGACTGACTGAGGCATGCAAAAATAGTTGAAGTGTTTAGAATTCTTCACTTTTACTGTCTTTTGTAGTGGTGAAGATAAGTTCTTTTCTATCCCCATCTCCTGAGATCAGACTCACAACCACAGTAAGTGTTGAGTTTCTTGCAGCACTGAACTCATTTAACCAATATTAATTCCATGCAGCACAGTAATGTGTAAGTAAACACGACCCAGAAATTATGGGCCAAGAGGAAAATGACTGATCAAAGGTCACATGCTAAGTGAGACATGACTGTGATCTTTCATGTCTGACATTTTGAAAATTTATGTTATATTTTCTGTTGTTCAGTAAAGTCTGTGGACACTGAATGAATTAATTTCATGTCCTCTACATGAAGGATATGCTCTTTGGTTTTCTGCAGTTGGGGTATTTTTTATTTTCATTTACAAATCAGAAGTATTGGCAAGTGAGCAACTCCTAATCCCAGTTCCATGCAGACCATGCTAGTTCCATTCAAGTAAATCAGCTGAAACTCTAGTAAATAGGAGCTTGATTAGATTTTGGATTGTTTGGGTTGGTTTTTTCTATGGATTTCATTATTTGAAGCTGAATGTTATAGTAACTGTAGTACTTCAGAATACTTGCCTCTGCTTCCTGTTGCTCTTCCTATGTGCTGTTACTTTCTAATGATTTAATGTAAAGTGATGTCCAGAGTATGAGTCCTGAGACAGTGCTGCTCCTTTCATGTCTGCAAGAAGGGAAGAGAGATGAACATTTATAACTGCCTCTCAAACTAAATAGATCAGTTTAAAGAGAGTCTGTCTTGCTGGTCACGTAGAGAGGCTCTCCTGGATTAAAAGAGTCCACTACATTTGATTTGTTCTGTGGTTTAGATGTGCAGTCAACTTTGTAAAGAGGGTGTAGTTCAGTCATATAAAATCTAATAATTTCTTAAAGAGATTCTTTGAAAGGCACAGAGCAGAATTAGAGAACCTGTTTCCTCTATTCCTTAGAATCACAATTTCCTTTAATTTTTTTAATTCCCAAATCCTGTTGTTGTGATTGAATTACTTTTCAAAATCTCATTACCTGCAGGTAGTAAGCCTGCACTGCTCTATGGGGCTGCTCGATGTCTGTGATTTGAAACTGAGTCCCAAATCCTCAAAATTGTTTAGATGACCATATATAAATTTAAGTGACTCAGTGATGTTAGTAGTTCATTCTCATTAACCATCTCTGAAGCAGGGAGATAGTATTACCTTCATGTACTGGGAGGAAGAGGGGTAGTGAGGCAGAAATAAGTGTAAAGGCATTTAGGTGCCCACTTAAACCAGTAGAAAATGAGCACCTAAATACCTATGGAAGGGTATCACTTGCTATAGGGAGAACCAGCACACAGGTATTATAAATCTCTGGAGGATTCCTGTGCTTCTGGGTTGCAATGAACAAATCTTTCAAGAATGCTCCATCAGGGCAGGAGGATCTTGTGATGGGAGGTGGAACAATTCTGTTTATTCTAAGATAAGATGAAAACACTCTTTTCCCCTTAATTTTCTCGGGTATAAAGGAATCAAAGATTACTTTTTGCAAACTAGAACTCTAACTTTTGGGTTTGGTTTCTTTTTCCTGTTTTGCATGCAAATACCCTGGTGGTTCTTGGTGTTGCTGAAAATTTGGAGTCATTACTTTGTGTGGGTGAGCATTCTGGTGTAGCTTTAATACCAAAAAAGCTCCATGCAGCAGAATTACTCTTTGAACCAGTGTTAACTGAGAGATTTGGGTCACATCCATCACCCAAACATGAGGCAGTCTGCTTGCATTTATAATAAAGAACAAATGTTTGGTCTGGAGGTCGGGATTTTTGGATTCACAGTGCACTTAGTTAGATCAAGGTCTCATCTGGGGTTAAAATCAATATTGCAAATTGCAGCTTAAATGGCAAAGAATATTTTTCCATCTATGTAATATTTTAGGTACAGTAGTCTTAATGTATAACTAGGTCAGTTCCATTAAGTTGTAATTTCATTAAGGGACCATAACTGCAACTGGAATTTGGCCACTAGATGATTTTTTTTTTTTGTCTAATACCACTGTACAGACACACATCACTCTTGGATGCTGCTCACTTGGGTAGTTCTGCGTTAGAACAACAACCCAGTGATCAGTGCACTCTGCAAGGAAGTTTGAAGGAAATCAGTAAGAAATATTTTTCTGTAGGGAATGCTTCTGGTTTTGAACTGTCACAAGAATACCTGTCAAAGTAGTACAGTAAAGCACTTGAAAATTTAAGTTAGAAACAGAGACCTTCAGTTTAATGCACTTGTACAGGTACATATGCAAGTAGCGTATTTAGCAGTAGAGCCTTCAGGCTTTCTTTCAAAAGGGACGTGAGACAAAACATCTGACTTTGAGCAGCTTTGCTTCACTTTTTGTAATGTGGCAAATCTGAGCAGAGTTGACCACAAAAGACTTTAAAAGTCTTGGAATAAGGAGATGAAAGCATTGTTCAGAAGAAGGTATTTTTCTGCATTCATGCTGGTTAAGGTACATGTCTGTCCCCAAGCATGATGCACGCAGGAGTGCAAATGAGAAAAGGGAAAGTAATCTCAAAATCTTGAAAAAGGAGGAAGACTGTGGGATGGCTTTTATGTAATTCTCTGTGAGGATTAATTTCTCGTGCACAACAGTCATACTGAGCTTTGTAGCCGAGCGTGATGCTGTTTACAAAGTGTGTCTCTGTGTGCTGGTGGTTGAACTATAGGTTCAGTCATCTGACTCTCCTCACTGTTGAGCCAGAAGGGGCTGTGCACAATCTGGGAAAGTTTATTTTGTGTTTCATACCCACTGCCCTTTCTAAGGGCATCACCCAGCACTGCCATGCTGCACAGAACACAATCTGCTTTTCTCCACTAGCAGTGCAGAGCTGGGGAGGACAAACAGCCAAAGCTGTAGGCAGGCGAGGAGCTCCGACCCTCTCTTGGCTGTGGGGCCTTAAAAAGCCCCAGATTGCCGACAAGGATCTGCTCTATGTTTGTGGAGGAAGTCTGGGGAGAGAGAAGATCATAACTGGGCAGCAGCTGCTCTGTATGACTTGCTTCCCTGGAAACCTGGCAGCTCTCCAAGTCAAAATCTGAATAGGAGTTAAACTGCTCAGGGCACTAATTCCCCTTATAGTCATCAGCCTGCTCTTTCCCTCCCTGCTCCCACCAGAGACCTCTCAGCAGCAGTGAAGTTTCCTCTGCCCATGCAGGTTTTGGAGGGTTTGTGCTGGCAGTAGAGGCAGGGCAGGCATCCAGCACTGTGAGCTTTGTCTCCAGGACCTGCTGCTGGTGGCAGCAAACAGGGGGACCAGGATACTGGTGAGCAACACATCTTCTGTGGGCCCTACCACTCGACACAGCCTGATCTTAGGAGGAATTAAGCACTGCATGTAAAAGGGGTTTTATTGTGACTGTATTGGTATTTGGGGATTCCTGTTTACACTGAAGGCTTTCCTGTGAATTTCCAGTCATGTGTAAACATCCTAGGACAACCTTCTACTGCCTCTGGGTGACTTGAATATCCTCCCCTCCCTCTCCCCCTGGTATTCCACATGAGCACAATTTTCTTGGCAGCTTTTCAGGACTACCCAGCTCATTAATGGGTCCTCTTGAAGTTGCAAAAATCAGTTTTATGTCCCTTGAATATTTATACACAGAATGTTTTAAATCTTCCTGTTTTAATTATGATTTAATCTGGGAATTTTTTAAAGTACCTTTTAGATAGTCTTGTTTACTTCTTGCTGCTTTTTGTAACAGTTTTGTCATCAGTTTTCAGTTAATGTGCAACATGACTCATATATTCCAAAGTACTGCAAAGAGGAAAAAATAAAATTTCTACCTGTTGGCACGTGAAGACAGTTAACCTAGATATGAATCAATATCTGTTGAAGAAATGCTGATGTTTATTTTGTCAAGATAGATAATAAAGCAGTCTAAAATTAAACAAGAGTGAATCATACAGCTACTCTGTGCTTACATGTTTTCTGCCTATGGAGGCAGTAACAGCAGCCGAGACAGTTTCTTAAGGCTTTTCCTGCTCTTCTGTGCCCTCTATTTTTTATCATCTACCAAGGCTTGTGAATAGTGCCAAATCAAATAGTACAGCATCTCTATAAGTCTGCTCTTGGAGGCTGAGGAATTCAGCAGTTGAAGTGCAATGCGAGGTATAAAAGAAGCAATTATAGTGGACTTCCCGGAGTTTAGGTTTAATAACTTTAATATTTGCATAACATATATTTTGAGGCTTCTTTTATAACTGTACTTCTGCCTTGTGTATGATTTATCCACCAAATTTTCATCTGTATGATCTTGCAAAAAACATGGGGTTTTTACTTGTTCTCTTTTTGTATTTTTTTAAAGTTGTCAAATATCATACAAAGTTGGAAGCATATTTCTGTGCACACAGGCACTGGTAACTGAAGCTCAGTGTGGGTTGGTGGGAGAGAACCTTTGCAGAAGGAACCATAGCAGAGATTTTGAGTTCAGAATATCACCTTTTTGAGTATTTCTCATCCTTCAGACTTATGCAGAAGCCTTCTCAAGTGTTCAGTCCTTCTTACTTAGTAAGAACTAAGAAAACATCTGATGTGAAGCCCTACAGATTTTCATGCTTTAGACAATGAAATAAATTCATGGGGTAATGGCATTGTTTAGAATGAAAGTAAGAAAACTTGAATTTCTCTCACTGAATTGCAGTGTGGGCACAGTTTGAAGTAAAATTCATCTTATGGTGATCAGCCTTTGAAAATCTGTTCTCCATTTAAGTTCAGGAGCACAAAGAGCAGCTTTGCCCAAAATGAAACTATTTTTAGATATACATTAGTGAACAGCCACACTCTCTCGGGGTCTAGAAAGCCAGAGTCCATTTGCAGTGATTTAACATGCTGCTTCCTTAAATTCTAGGTGAGGGGGCAGGAAAATCTAACTTGAAACTCGATTACAGCATGACAAGATTAGGGGAATAAATGAGCAAAATCGATTTCACATTTACTGATCTTCCTTGTAAAGTTTACCCTTTTAACTTTGTATGTATTTTCTTATTGTTTCATAAAGAAGACACAGTTTATTGATACCCATGTGACCTAGACCTTCCACACTGTTCCTGTTTGTTACATCCATTCCACTGTGTGCAGAAGGGGAAATCCTTTCTTGGAATAGCTTTAATAAAACTTCTGTCTGTTTTTGTGTTGTCGCAGTCAATTGTACCTTCAAATACTTGACTATCATGATAAATGCAGAAATGGTTGAAGATTTACACTTTTATGTGAAATTGACTGAAGTAGCTTTTGATGGCAGTGAGCTCTAAGAACCACTAATTCAAACCAAAAAATCCTTTTTAAAATCGTACAGGGATTTTTCCCCTTGTTATTTTACTGTGTAGGCTCAAGTCTTCACTACAGTAGATCAATAAAAAACTTGTTTGCATTAACAGGGCTAACATTACACTTGATGTAGGTGCCTGACTGTATACAGAGGTCACTTGCACTGGAAATGCATGAAAGAAATCAAATATTTTACTTGCTTTGGTTGAATCTGGGGACAACTTCAATATGTAAAAAATTACTCCTTTTCCCTCCAGGGAGTTAGTTCTTAATTGTAGCTACTAGAGCTCTGTTTTTTACAGTGTCTGTAAGGTTTGTAGGATATATAATAACAATAAAAAATCCTAGATTTCATTTTATTTTTAGGCTTACTGCAAAAATTCAGTCTATTTGTCTTGGAAGTTTTGCTTTATGACAGCACAGGCAAATTCATTTCCAAGGTATTCATTCAGAAGTGTACGAAAGGAGGGGAAGAAACTGTTTAGATCCTGAAATACTGTCAGATTAAAGCTAAAGAACACAGGCCATATTTAGGCCTCAGGATGCAGCTACTTGATTTAGGCTAGAATTGGTAGAATGAATTTTTAGCATTTCATTTTGCAAGGCTCCTTGAAATGTGTAAAAATAGTATTCTGAGGAATCTTTATAGTTTATAGTGGAAACTCAGTGTATATTTTACTCAAGTACTTAACATGTAGGAGAGGTTTTTCATTTAATAATTTTGTGTTTTAAAGGAACAAGTTTCTAGCTTGGAGTTTTGCTAAAAAGGAAAATCTACCCACATGCACACATACGGGCTGTCAACCAGGTAATATTTTCTAGTCTTTTCCAGACATTTTCTCTCTGTCCTAGAGAAGTAGGATATATTGAAAAGAGAAGTATAAGTAAAATAATTCTACTTTGCTTTGGAAAGCAACCTTTTCTAATGTGTAATCCTATGTTACCACTTCCTTGAAAAAGCTTTCTTTTACCTAAAATAAACTTTCTGAAATAACTCTCACCATTTGGGAAGCTTTCAACACATTGTAGGACAGAGTTTTTCTTTTTCTCTTCCAATAATGCTTTGCACCATGCTGTGACTTGAACTTTATTTTCACATGTTATGGGAGCATCTGAAATCCATTGCCGATCCACCTTTCTCTCCAAATCCTTGGAACAGAATTGACAGAAAAGCAGGATATCCATAGAGGTATGTGTCCTGGTGTCTAGCTGGGCTTAAACCCACAGCAGTGTGTTGAAATACATTTGTGCAGTTATTAGGGTATAACAGTGGTAGATGGCAACACAGGATAGGCTGCAAATGGAGCTTTTTGATATAATTTCCTTGGCAGAAATGTTGATTTTATATCAGGTTTACAAGAAACTGGTGAAAGTGCTGGTGGTGAAGGGACAGATCAATTATATTTTATGGTATAAAATATATTGCTGTGTTTGGTTTTTTTAATTGTAAACTGGGTAAGAACCCATGGAGGGGAAAATGTTTAGAAATGGAAGAAGAATGTAGAATCCAGGCATAACTATAACCTGTGTGTGGTGAGAATGTTTGATCCACAGTCTACATGTGGCAAAAATCTGTTGTGTTTAGTCTGATTTGTGATAAATGCTAATGGAATCTTCACATTGTGCAGTTGTTGTTTTTGTTGAAGCAGTTTAGGTATAAATTTGCAAAATCCTGAGCCCAGTGTTTGTGAATTCAGCAGTTCATGTGAGTAACCCAAATTAAGCTTGCTCAATGGAAATGCTGTTATTTTGTTCACTTATGGATTTTTTCCTGAAATTTGAGTTCATATTAAGCCTCATTATGTTCAAAAAGGGAAAAAAAAAAAACTAAAAGCCTGATCCTACAGTTTCAATTTCTTTGATTCAAGAACTGCATGGTTTGGTCTTGATATAGCAACAGTTAATGTTATAGATTTTTGCATTCACCTTGAGCAATTATATGGTTTAATGTTTATGCAGCAAATTATTAGGTTTGGCAATGACTCAGTCGTCAAGATTAGTTTTACACCAAATTGCTTGCAGATACCAAATGACAGGTTTTGTAATGAAAGGTTGCAATTATTTCTAATTTCTTCAATAGTAGTCACAAATCACTGATGCTGATTCTGCCATTTGTACATGGCTTTCTAGAATAATATCCTGGTGTGTCTGCCTTGCCAGTCTGTTATTCTGTTTACAAAATTAAATAAATCAGGAAAAGTTATGAGTGTGCAGGAGAAAATTTCAGATAAATTATTACTGCCTGATCAGTGGGGGTGTTTTGGGTTTGGTTCTTTACAGTATATTTAGTTTTTATAATTTATTTTTCCTTGCTTGTTGATGATGTTGGTTATTCCACAAGCACCCCCTCTTCTGAATGATTAGAGTGAACTGCAAAAATGGGAAATTAGCCATGGGACAGTGTTACCCTGATGTGAGTATTCTGCCCCTGATTCAGCAGGTAGCTTGGCTCAGGGATCTGTGCATTCTGTGCTGTTGAGTGCAGGAAAAGCACTTCCAGTCTTCCCAAGCTTCTGAAATTATTCAATCCACAGAAGCTTATCGCTTTGCCAAGCTCATATAATCTCCTTATCGCAGTCAGTCTCACACAAGTAACATCATGACTTATCCTTATGCTGTCCTGGCCAATATTAATGTATTCTTTCCAAAGAAAACAGCTTCTAATTGCCTAAGCTGTATGGGAGCTATTAAACACTAGACACTACTGCTGTTGCAGATATTTAATGGCTTTCTAATACCATGAGTATGGAAAAATAAAAAACATGTAAAACCCCCTTTGATTTATTTTGTGTCTGAACAATTTACTGCAACAGCACTGTCTGCAACAATGCTAACTGGGATTGTAATGCAACTTTCTGATCAATGCTTTGTTTATGGTGCATGTCTAACTGCATTTTACCAAGGACAAAACTACTGCCAGAGAAAGCACCTAAAAACACACAAACTTCTTTTTATTAAATACTTGTGTCATCTTATCTAAAGGTTTTGGTCAAAGCTGTGTTAGCTGCTTACACCTGTGCAGATCAGTAAATGCAGGTGGATGGTGAGGCTATTCTGGATTGTATGAATATGTGATAATTTGGTATGATTTGTCCAGAGCAGGGCACAAACATACTGAGAGGGCTGGAGCATCTCTCTTATAGGCTGAGAGAGTTGGGGTTGTTCACCCTGGAGAAGAGAAGGGTTCAGACACACCTTCTAGCAGCCTTCCAGTGCCTAAAGGGGTTGCAAGAGAGCCAGAGAGAGACTTGTACAAGGGCATGAAGTGACAGGACAAAGGGGAGCATCTGCACACTGACAGAAGTCAGGGTTAGATTAGATAGTGGGAAGAAATCATTCCCTGGGAGGGTGGGGAGGCCCTGGCACAGGCTGCCCAGAAGTGCTGTGGCTGCCCCATCCCTGGAAATGTTCAAGGCCAGGCTGGATGGGGCTCTCAGCAACCTGGTCCTGTGGAAGGTGTTCCTGTCCATGGCAAGGGGTTTGGAACAAGATGATCTTTAAGCTCCTCTATGGGGATATTCTTCCTTCCCCTGAAGTGCAGGGAGTCAGGGAATGGGGGTCTTGGTCAGTTCATCAAACATTGTTTCTCCCTCTGCTCAGGGAGAGGAGTCCTCTTCCTGCTCCAGCCTGGGGTCCCTCCCATGAGAGTCAGTTCTCCATGAACTTCTCCAGTGTGAGTCCATCCCATGGGCCACAGTTCTCCACAAATTGCTCAATGTGGGTCACTCTCCCATGGGATGCATTCCTTCAGGAACAGTCTACTCCCCTATAAGTCCCCCAAGGGGTCACAAGACCTACCAGAAAATCTCCTCCAGCATGGCCAACTCATAACATTCTATGATCTAGTTCTTTCATATTTTGGTTACTTGCAGGGAGTAGCATAACTAATGACACTTGGCACCATATTGTAGAGTTAAAGCAAAAACTCATGTGGAGAGCACACTCAGGGAGCTTTCATGCATGTTTTGAATAGAATTTCTTCTATTCTTACCTGGAAGTTTTGTGATGGTGCCCCCACAGCCCCCAGAGCTGGAATGTTTGCATTGCATTTGTTTGCCCAGTACAGGTATTCTTCTAAAAGAAAGGTAGATGTTAAGACTGCTGAAAAAGACTTCTAATTCCTGCTCTATCATTCTTGAAATATGTGTCAACATATTTAAAAAACATTCTATTTTCCTTAAAAATTTGTTGGTGAAAAACGACACCAATATTTTCCTTGTATAAATCACAGTCACTCGCTTGGGACCAAGCTTCTTTAACTTTCAAACAATTCTCAGATGAAGACTAATAGAAGATAAGCTGACAAGAGGGAATGTTCAATAAAAAAGTTGACTGTCCTCAATCAGTTTGGGTTTCTTTGTGCCCAGCTTTTATATTTGCAAATATAAAATTTTAATATTATTTGATTGAAATGATTTGAAAAAGCTTTTATTTTAAGCAGTGTTTTTTAGTTTATTTTTATATGTGCACTTAGTATTTTCTCAGAAATTCATAGCTTTTCTGTTGAGAGGGAAAATGTTTACATCCTTAAGTAAAGGGGTTGTAGAGTATAGAAACTAAAGATACATGTGACATTTCTCTGGAATGCAGTTTTTTTCTCTCAGCTTTGGGATTCTCAGAGGGAAATCGCATAGAGGAAAGTCTGAGACAGCCAATTCCTTCCCAAATATGACTATTACTTATGAGCAAGAAATCTCTGCTTTAGCAGGCAAACTTTGGTATCTGCAGTCCAGTGCTGCTACACTGGAGTAGCATTGTCAGAATATCTGTCAGTATCCTGAAAGTGACACTGGTAGGCACTGATGACCAGACTACAGCAAAACTTTTCTGAGATATAACAAAGCCAGCAGTATATGCTAAACACGGTAGTGTAAGCAATCTTCTGGCTATTTAGAGCAATAGGATGAATTTTAGGAATGCATTACTGAACCTGGCTTTTCCTGATGGAAAAATAATCCCTTATGCTGCCTGGGAAGGGAGAGGACAGCAAAGCATTTAACAGAATATTTTTAGGAGGCAGCAACCTTATTTCTTCAGGATGTTTTATTTGCTTCAGACTTGCAGTGGCAGCTTAACTCCACGGCACCTCAGCACTATGTACCTGATGCGAGACATGACATTAAATATAAAAGAGGTAGGAAAGCTTGTGACTGCTTGCAGGTGGGATACAGCTCAATGTATGCCCATGCTGAGTCAATATTACCAGATCTTTGGCAAGCACTTCAGACCCTTTGGTGTTTTTATTTTTTTCACTGTTGCCAGTTGGTTTCTGCTCCTACCTGCATTTACATGTACTTTGTTCTCCCTGACAGCTTCTGCTGTGGTCAGGATTGAGTGTATTTTTCATTGTACTGCAAAGGGAACAATTTTACACTCAATTTTTTTGCAATATGAATTAGGTGTAAAGCTGACCAGAACTGTAAGTTCAGACCTATATTCTTTCTGTATTACTGTGATTTCATTTTTGGGCAAGTACTTTTTTGCTTCCTTTTGTATCTTCAGTCAGTTGTTTATAAAACAATTTCACTTCCAACTAAATATCAGTAGGGGGTGAGATGATATCTGTATGATTTTGAAAGTCTATATAGTAGTCAATAGAGATTTGATTACCCTCAGTTTAATTCTTGTTTTAATTACTTCTCAAATGTTGTGTTAATTTTTGTCAGCTTCTTTTTGATATCTGTTTGGGTCAGGCAGAAATAGAAAGGTATCAGAACAGAACAAAGCGGGATGCTGACTATGTCTCTTCCCATCACTTTCTTGTGTGTAGGTTTTGTTCATGAGCATGAACACCTGTTACACAGCAGAGCTGTAAATACTGCAGAATTTTCTCTCCTAAAGCTGGATGGTTTCAATTATATTATTTTGTTTGAGATGTTCAGTGGCAAGAGGACTATGTCGTTCTAATGAGACTTCCTTTTAACAACTTTACTCATCTCCAGAAACATTGGTCCCAAAGTATCAGACTTTTCTTAATCCAGAGATAAAACAGCTTTCTGAAAGGATGCAGCCTGCAATTAACTTTTTTCTTTACTTTTTTTTTTTTTTTTGGTAGAAGAATCAAACATTCTAACATACTCTTGACAGCCTGAGTCATTTGATGGGGTTCTTCAAGGTAAAAGAGTCATGAAACATCACAGAAAAGAAGACTTCTTCAAAAATCCTAAACCTTAACCTTTGTTAGAACTATAAATCTTTTACTTACCAAGAAGAAACATGTGCTTGAAAATGAAATATTTCTATCATGTAGTAATAAACTAGGGTCAAATAGGGAACAGGTGTAAAATTGCTCAACAATTTTATTTTGTATTAAAGTCTGTATTGGAGAAGGTCCATAATATTTTTTGTACCCTATACTTCGATCCGGTTTGTTCCCAAATCTCTTGCATATCAGAGATATTATTCAGGGCTTTTGTTTAAGTAGTAGCCATAATATCTAGAGAATTTGCAAAGGTGGACTTAATTATACAATTATTAGGATCCACCAGATGCCAATTAAACTCATACTAATGTGTTTGATTTCAAACACCAAACCTTGCAGTAGATCCCAATGCTTCACTGCAGCTCTGGCAGGAATTAAATCTTGATCCCATTGCTGTGAGTGGGGATTGGCTGCATTGATGTCACTGCTCAGACTCTGAGCTAATCATTATCAGCCATAGCATCTGCTGCCTTTTTAAGCTGAAGAGTGACAATTACAGAAGTTCTTTTTATAAAAGGGAAATTATATAAAGTCTCTATGACAACTATGGCAGCTTACCTGAGTGTGTTAATATACATATAAAGAACTATTGATAACTGTGTGAAATAATATTACCCTGAAATGGAAACTAAGGAGATGAAAAGTGTACTAATCTATCATTAAAAGAAAATGAAACTTCAGAAGAATTTATGACAGTTCCCCTAGCTCTGTGTAGCCTTGTGGCACTTATTAGGAGTGTTAATCAGTAGAGGCATAAGTGTGGTGGCAACAATAATCAGGTGTGTGGCAAGGTAATTGAGAAAAATGTCTCATTCAATTAGAGAACTGGCAGATGACATGGGGAACTTCAGAAGTGTTTATAGGCTAAGCAGTGCCTCACCAGTGAGATGACTGAACATACCTGGCATGAACTGGGCACCTGGCACTGCAGTCTGAAAGCCAGGTGGGCAAGGAGCAGTGGGGTCAGAAACACGGCTCTTGAAGGGTGTGCACCTGTAGGAAATATTGAAATTAAGGTGACAGCGAATTTCTGTGCTAATCAGCCTGTGAAGTAACACAAAAAACCAGGATGGCTGAAACAAGGGGTTTGGAACTAAAATGTCTTAGTTAGTTCAACAATGACCTGATGGAAGACTATCAGCAGGGAGTTGTGTGCCACAAGGCTAAGTGTGGGTTGGCAGGAAAAAAACCCTGTTTGACAGAGCACTGTGAGAATTGTGTGGTGGTGCAGAGATTTAATGTTCCACATAAAAATGGGTGAAAAACTGAGAAATTTGTGGTAGGACCCGTTTTAATTCAGTGTGAGAATGCTGGTTTTCTTTATCAAGTTGCTACTGAAGAAATAAAATCCTATGCTCTGGTAAACCGTGAGTACGTAATAAGGAGCTGTTCACAGAGAAAACTTGCTTAGTTCATCCTTTGATTAATTTCAAATGAAAGAGAAATATAAGACTGGTTTTGAAGAAATTATTTAAAGACATCAAAGTAAAGAACTGTTCATTGGACTCACTTGGACTGTAAAACTCAGAAACCTCTACTTTTAGTTTAAAAATGTTTGAAATTTGCATCTTGAGCCAGAGGGTGTAAACTTCTATGGGAGATTTTGAGGCATAGTTTTTGTGGTGTTAATCTGGGCAATGATCTGAAGGATTATGAAGGATAAAAATCCACTAGAATTTAGGAAAGAAGCCAATGAACAGAGGAAGAGATCTGCTATGGGTAGGAAAATTGTCTAGTGTGTGACATGACAAGTGCCAAAGTCAAAACATCTTAGACTTGAGAAAAAAAAATCAGTGTCAATCAATGGTAAATAGTCCTTTTTCTATATTAAAGAAAAGGAGTTGCTGAGAGAAAGTGGGACTTGTATTTAATGTAATTGAGATAGAGACCAAGGATAATCTAGTTTTGGCAAACCAGCTGAAGTTGGGTGATGGCAGTGGGATTGTCAAGGAAGCAACACAGTTCTTAATGAGAATAGAAAGTAGGAACATATAATCTTAGTAAAGCCAAAATAAAATGAAAACATGGAAAGCATGATATAAAAAGTTGGCAGGGAGAAAGAAGGGAAAAGAAAAACTTGAATAAGTCTTTTAAAAAAGGGCATGTGAATTTGTGGTTCCTGTAGTTCCCTTTTATTTTTTAAAGACCAGTGAAACTGTATATGGTGCCGAAAGCCAAAGAATAAAAGGTTTGTGTAAGTGTAATGCAGGGAGGTGAGGAATTGCCTAGGTACCTGTTTGTTTTCCAAGGTTTAATAGTAATCAGGTCATATAGAAGATATTTAGAATAAACAAACAAAAACTTCTGGAGATTGATTTAAAATTGGATAGCACACACTGAATTTACCAAAGATAAATTATGCCACACCTCTCTGATTAATTAGATTATTCATGTGAAGGATTTTTTTTTTATTATATATACCTAGCTTCAGTAAAGGAAGGAATAGAGGTAAGTAAAGTAGCTGAAGAATTTTAGAATGTTCTAAAAGTAGAAACTTTTGATTAGAAGTTTCTTTAAAGGCCACCTTTGAATCGTTGTTATAATAACACTGGAAAAAAAGCAGGTACAGCATAATTTAATTATGAAGTCATTGATATTAAGAGATTGACTTCATAAAGAACAAATTTGATGACTGAGGGTAATGGAAATGGGAAGTAATTTAATGCTATAAAGCATGATGCTATGCTTTTAAAAACTAGTCACAAGGATTTCTTTTGCAAGATCTGGGCTGATCAGTTGGTAATGACAACAGAAAGACAAATCTATTAGCAGATCAGAGGACGAGGAGGAGCTACCACTGTGATGTGGGCTGCTGAAGAAAAGCAATAGCTTGATGTACCTGCAGATGTATTTCCAAAAGGCACATCAAACTGCTAAGGTCATATATGTGACAGTGCTACATGTGCTAATCTAAATTATTGCACGCCCCTGCTCGAGCAATATGATTCCAAATATAACAGGTGTAGGAAAAGGCGGCAAGGATTAATGATGGGATGGAGAACATCTCTGCTGAGAGGAGACTCAAAGAGCTTAGTGAGTTCAGCCCAGAAAAGAGAAGCTGTAGGAGAGCGAGCGAGCTCTTTACAAGTTAAAGAAGTGAACACCAGACAAAGCAAAACCCCTTCCCTGCTGAAGAGTAGCAAAAATATTGGCATAAGGACAAGCTGTGTATCACCTGGTCTTAGATGCAGATATTTGGGCGGGAAATCTCTGAGGAGATCTCCATCCTTGGAGAAGGGAGATGCCAGAAATGCTGTTGATAGAAATGGGAGAAAGATGCCAAGGTACTATTAAAATGAAATATGATTAATTTATAAGCCAGATTGTATGATGATGTGGCTTGTGTTAGCAGGCAATTAATTTTGATTTAGGAGGTTCCTTCCTGCCCTGTGTTTGGGATTCATTAAATGGTCTTTCCACCTGTCTCAGACTGCATTTTGAACACGATGGCATGGCGCTGAGGGAACAACAATGTAATTTTCAACTGTGTCATAAAGTCAAGATGGGATACACCAGCTGAGATTTTTAAAGATCCTGTGACTGTTTTCTTAAGCTCTTCCATACTGGTTATGACTTTGCTGGTCTGCTGTTTCTACATCTACCTTCTGCCTCTTTTCTGCAGTTTAGTTGTGCTAATGTAGGTCAGAGTATCTGGCCAGTTCTAGCCTTCCTCACAGAGCACTGAGGAGTAGGTCTGAATTGCCTCATCCTCCTCAGGTTATGGGCTTATCATACAAATCTCCTGACACCTCTGGCACTGCAGGAGTGGGTGTAGGAGTTGGAGGGAGAGGAATGAAGGACTCTTGAACTTCACCAGTCAGTGCAAGGTGGGGCATCCCTTTTGGGAACCACAGCTGGGCAGTTTTGTGGCTCCTACTTAGACTCAAGTCTGCCATGAAATTGGTGTTTAATTCTCAGAATGTGTTCCTGATTCATTTTTGCAGCTTTCTTCTGGGAAGCCCTCAGTTTTTCTGCAGGCTGAAAAACTGGGTGATAGGAGCCTGGGTAAGCATTAATCCACTCTGCTGCTGTGCATTAGCAAGCAGTGGCTGCATCCCCATCCTGAAATATGTTTAAATGCTTTTATATGGTTATGAACAAAATTATATTTATATAGAAACTGAAAAAAGTTTAAGTGAATATATCTTTAAAAATGACAACTAATTATTTTTATTGCATTTAGTAAATTAAAAATGTATATGATGATGTTAGGGAATTAACACAAATGCTTCAGCCTCAAGGAAAAAAAAAACATGTAGAAATGAGGTATGAAGAATAATCTGGGGTGTTTTGGGGATATTTTTAGGAGGTTGAATATTTATCATGAGAATTGGATCTACAGTGGGATTTGTGAGTGTGGTAAGAGTTAGGTATTGCCTGTGAAACCCCATGCAGCTGGATTGTTTGTCAATGTATCTTTGTAAGAAATCTTTAAAATAAGGAACTTATCTACCAGAAAGTCTTTTCATGTTTCTTTGTATGTAATTGTCATGAAGCTTTGACTCTAGATAAGGGAATTATAATGAAATAAAGGAAACATTGTTTAGATGTCAAAATGAATTTGAAGTGTGACATATGTGGGAAGAAAGAAACCACAGAAAATTGGATATTGGCTCCTTGAAATTTACGTACGTAATGTGGATTGTCTGAAAGAATCTATCTCTTTATGGTTGGTGCAATCAACTATTTTATTGACCTTTCTGGTTTTCTGTTTTAAAGAGTATTAATATTAATGACACATAAACAAATACTGAAAAAAAAGCTTAGGAGGTATTTATTTGTAATTAATTTGATATTCACTCTTTCAGCTTTTTTCAAGTTTTATTGCCATTCTTGCTCAAATTTCCTATTAAGTGTAAGAGTAGATTTGAAAATATTTTAGAGCACCCATGAAATAAAACACTTTTTACATTATCAACAAAATATCTAGTTTACTTAGATGATTAAGATTCACTTTTATACAAATAAGAACTTGTCCCACAGTGTGTCTGTGAATCAGTAATGAAATATTTTGGTGTGACAACATTTAATGATATTTCTCCTAACTATTGGTCCATAAAACAGAAATATGTCCTCTGTCTCTTATGCACAAATTTGTATATGAAGAGTTAAATGATGAATGAGCATGTTTTATAATACAGGTACAAATTTAAGGCGTTGTGCTTATCTTCTAATAGCCAAGCATTTGCATAATCAGGATCATATCATCTTCACAAGAAATTAATCAGAATGGTATCAACTTCAGAGGAAATGTATGGAATCCTGATGTCAGCTTTGACAGCTGTAGAACAGGGAACCAGCACAATCTTTTGGGTTTGATGTGCCTTTATAGAGAATACCAGAGTGTGTGATAATGACAGAGAAAATGAGCTCCTGTAAGACAACTTGTTCTCTCAATAATCTTGTTCAGTTCTGTATAAGCTATCAGTAATTTTTCAAGTTCCTTTCTAATTCTCCAAAGCCTTTATAAAATGGTTCAGGAGTATGCACATATGTTTATGTTGACAAGACTGAGGATCTAAAGTGGGGTGGATGAGGGTCTGTGTTACCACAGTGCTGGGACAGAGATGGCACTCTAAGGCCAAAGCTTTATCTGATGATCTTTTTTGCCATTTTATGCTCAAAAATTATTCTTCAAAATCAGGATCAGCATTATCTTCCTTCACAGACATTAGTCAGAAGCAAAATTTTCCTTTTCCGAAAGGGTTCTCGGGGAAAATGTGCCAATACTGAGCCATCATTGGTGGGGAAGGCCTGACTAGTTGGTGATAGGAAATGTGTCACCACTTAGACTCTGCTGGAAGCCTGGAGTGACTGAAGGAGTCATTCTCTGGCAGCTGACAGTTGTGTAAACCAAGTTCATGCTTCGTTCAACCCTTGACAAATGCCATGAATTCCAGAAACTGCTGTGGTGGTGATCACCAACCGAAATGCTTCTGTCAGTAATCTTGCACTGAAATTCAAGAAAGAGTGAATTATAAGGATTTAGCTGTTCCTTTGTTACTACAATTGTAATTGCCCTCCTCTCTGAAGCTGAAAGCAACCAAATGGATTTATAAAGACTCATGGAATTTGAGCTTTAGCTCTGTTAGACTTACGGGAGTATCACTCCCTTTATGCTTCTCTGTACAATTTTCTTTCTTGAGTTTTCTTAAGGTGGGCTCACTGGCCAAAGGGAGACCCTCATGTGACTCCATGACACTTCAGGAACACAGCCTTGAGTGAGCTGTGGGTCAGGCTGAGAGAAGGATCTGCCTCCAGGCATGGTCTGAGGGAGAAAAATCTTTCGCTCTGCTGTGCTTGCTCACAAGGAAAAATAATCTGCTGCCTTCTTAGTGATTACAGGACCCACCACACACACACACACAGGCACACACACACACACACACACCTTCTTTCTACACTATGAGGTGACTGAAATGTTAAAGAAAAGCTTAAATTCATTTCTTTCACCCAGCGCTATGCCTTATCTGTGTGAGGAAATGTGAAACGGCAGCTATAATCCCCTCTCTCCAGGTGTGCATTCATATGAAATGAAATTATGCCATGCAAGAGCATGGCCTCTGCGGGGAGAGCCAGGGAACCGATTGGACAAAAGCCCCAGGGCCCGTGCAGAAATAACAGAGAACTCACACTAGCAGTGTAGGAAGTGTTTTAGCAGCAGCAATATTTGTATTTAAGCAGCAGTTTACAAAGTCATTTCAGCAAATCAGAATTCAGAGAAACAAAGGGCTTCGTAAACATGTATTTTTTTAATCAAATGAATAATAATTTGAGATGATTGTAAATAATTTGGATCAGAATGTGTTGCCAGTGAGTGAAGCCTGCTCAGGAAAACCTACGGTTGCAGTTTGAAAGTGATTCCCCACAAGCCCTATCATACACCCCAGCTCTTTTTCTGTTCCCTGTGCCTGAATGTAAAAATCCAGTGATTGCAGCCCAGGCTGGGGCAGGCAGGGGCCCTGCCTCTGCTCTCTGTAAAAGCCAAAGTAGTTCCATGTACTTAAATAGTGTCAATCCTGATTTACTGTGTCACAGCTGAGCTTGTAATCTGGCTCTGAAATAATAACTTGATGCAGACTTGAGTGAAAAAAGGT
>VXBR01001724.1:1143536-1166609 GCA_013400215.1 Cisticola juncidis | reverse complement strand
GGAAGCCTGGAGTGACTGAAGGAGTCATTCTCTGGCAGCTGACAGTTGTGTAAACCAAGTTCATGCTTCGTTCAACCCTTGACAAATGCCATGAATTCCAGAAACTGCTGTGGTGGTGATCACCAACCGAAATGCTTCTGTCAGTAATCTTGCACTGAAATTCAAGAAAGAGTGAATTATAAGGATTTAGCTGTTCCTTTGTTACTACAATTGTAATTGCCCTCCTCTCTGAAGCTGAAAGCAACCAAATGGATTTATAAAGACTCATGGAATTTGAGCTTTAGCTCTGTTAGACTTACGGGAGTATCACTCCCTTTATGCTTCTCTGTACAATTTTCTTTCTTGAGTTTTCTTAAGGTGGGCTCACTGGCCAAAGGGAGACCCTCATGTGACTCCATGACACTTCAGGAACACAGCCTTGAGTGAGCTGTGGGTCAGGCTGAGAGAAGGATCTGCCTCCAGGCATGGTCTGAGGGAGAAAAATCTTTCGCTCTGCTGTGCTTGCTCACAAGGAAAAATAATCTGCTGCCTTCTTAGTGATTACAGGACCCACCACACACACACACACAGGCACACACACACACACACACACCTTCTTTCTACACTATGAGGTGACTGAAATGTTAAAGAAAAGCTTAAATTCATTTCTTTCACCCAGCGCTATGCCTTATNTGCCACCGTGCCGGGGCTGCCACCGCGAGCCCGGGGCTGTCACCGCTGAGCCCGGGCCTGCCACCGCCTAGCCCGGGGCTNCACACACACACACACCTTCTTTCTACACTATGAGGTGACTGAAATGTTAAAGAAAAGCTTAAATTCATTTCTTTCACCCAGCGCTATGCCTTATCTGTGTGAGGAAATGTGAAACGGCAGCTATAATCCCCTCTCTCCAGGTGTGCATTCATATGAAATGAAATTATGCCATGCAAGAGCATGGCCTCTGCGGGGAGAGCCAGGGAACCGATTGGACAAAAGCCCCAGGGCCCGTGCAGAAATAACAGAGAACTCACACTAGCAGTGTAGGAAGTGTTTTAGCAGCAGCAATATTTGTATTTAAGCAGCAGTTTACAAAGTCATTTCAGCAAATCAGAATTCAGAGAAACAAAGGGCTTCGTAAACATGTATTTTTTTAATCAAATGAATAATAATTTGAGATGATTGTAAATAATTTGGATCAGAATGTGTTGCCAGTGAGTGAAGCCTGCTCAGGAAAACCTACGGTTGCAGTTTGAAAGTGATTCCCCACAAGCCCTATCATACACCCCAGCTCTTTTTCTGTTCCCTGTGCCTGAATGTAAAAATCCAGTGATTGCAGCCCAGGCTGGGGCAGGCAGGGGCCCTGCCTCTGCTCTCTGTAAAAGCCAAAGTAGTTCCATGTACTTAAATAGTGTCAATCCTGATTTACTGTGTCACAGCTGAGCTTGTAATCTGGCTCTGAAATAATAACTTGATGCAGACTTGAGTGAAAAAAGGTCTTGTGTAAAATCAGGAACATGCTTTTGGTAAAGAACTGAGATTGTCTCTATTTTTTAAAATTTTCATTCGGTATTTTTAATCTCTAGTTAAAAAATGGGGGGTTTTGTCAGATGCGTTTGTCACATCAGAGTAAAATAAAAAGAATATACAGTAAATAATACTTTGGACATTGTGAACTAAATGTAAACAGTGTATTGTTTGTACCAGTGAAATGCGTGTCTTTTTCAACATCGGGCCACTTCTGATACACTTGTGCTGGCATCATTATCCTGGGGTAGGAAGTAGTCCTTTATTTATTCCCTTTTGGCATCCATAGGATTTAGAGATGAGCCATTGCCCTTCTGGATACCTAATCCAATTCTGATGCTCTTGGTTTTTCCAGTAAAACATCAATAATTGTATATGCTTCTATTGTCTAAAGCGGTTTTGTCTTGATGAAAGACATTTTAAGTGGGCAGTGTTTCAGAACGAGATTTCTCTTATGTAGCTTGTCATTACGTGTATAATACGTAAGTAAATCTTATCTATTAAATTAATGAGAATGTGGGGAGAAGGAAATATTTTTGATCAGTGGTAACCAAACTCTGAGAACAGGGAGGAAAAAAGATGTGCAAAGAGCTTCAAAATACAGCACGGCATTGTTTGCAAAAAGCCTGCTGTTTCCTTTATGTCTGACTGATCCGTGCCAGAAGCCCTCTTGAATTTCTACAAGAATAGAGCTTCAGATCATCTGCATTCAGTGCCAGAGTCATGGCCCTGGAACCGATAATTGCCTCTGACAGGATTTAATTACCTTCTCCAGGACCTTTTCTCTGTTTGATTGGAGACCACCCCCCGCTCCGATCNGCCCGGGGCTGCCACCGTGCCGGGGCTGCCACCTTGCCGGGGCTGCCACTGCGGAGCCCTTTGCTCCCAGCCCCGTGTCCCTCCCGGAGCCGCCCCTCCGCGGGCGCTCCGCGTGGCGCGGGCGGGTTTAGGAGGGTCCTCCCGAGCTCCCCTTCTGGAACGAGCGGGGTGCATTTCCCACGCTGGAAGGCACCGGTGTTGTGTGAGGTTGGTGGGCAGCCTCGCTGCTTGCTATGCATCGTACTGCCCCTGTTTGTAATATTAACTTGAGGCGTGAAGTCGCTGTATTATTTTATGTAGAGTCTAAATGTACGTTCTTCTTCAGGAAAGAAAACCGCGCAGTGGGCTTTTGGAGACCTAAGGCTTTTGAGGTGAAATAGCCGCAGAACTTAAGAGTGTGGTAGTTTTTAGCAAGTATTTTCTCGTTCTCAGAAATTATGCAAGATCTCTTGCCTGCGTCTCATTGAGCAGCTGAATGTCTTGACAGCGTTAGCGCTTTGAGAGTTGAACTGCCCAGAGTTCGCCGGTCCGGTGTGCACAGCAGCCGCAGTCCTTTGCCTTGCTTCAAAGTCTGTGGGCCTTGGTGCAGGTAGAGGGCAGGTCCGTGCTCGGGTCTAGCCGTACTCCGGGGGCAGAGGCGGTAGGACCGGCCTTATTTAGTGCTGTATGTGCTGCTTTACCGTTTTCACCTCGAAGGGAAGATGTAAATACCACGCAGTGAAATGGAGGGCGCGGGTGATTTGGTGTCGTGGTAACTTTACCAACTCTCATCGGGCTGTATATAAAATGCAGTGCTGGAGGAACTGCATCTCACACACATCACCTCGGACAGCGGCGGGGGGTGCTGCTGCGATTCTTTTCCTTGAGGTTGCGCTGAGGAAAGCAGCAGTCACTCTGGTGAATGCCTTGCATCACAGTATTGCCCCTTCCAGTCTGAAAAGCCTACCAGGGCAAACAGGAAAAGGGATCACTAAAAGCGCTGCAGCAGCAGTGTTAGTTGAAGAAACAAGAACACAGAGGTGGGGAGGGGAGCTTGAAAGTTCTGCATGCAAAAATGCACCCCTTTTGCAAATGCCTTGTCTTCATTTTGCCACTTACCTGTTTTAGCCTTTTCTGAGTTTCCGTATTACTGGCGTTCCAAGATGTTTCCATGTCCTCTCAGCAGGAATTACAGAGATGTAAGGCTTTCCATATCTCAGAGCTCATAAACTTCCATAGGAAAGCACTGTTTGGTGAAAATAAGTAAATAAGTGCTTTTACAAGGCAGTATGGCTGGTCTAACCAAAGGCCAGTTTAATTGAGAGTGATTTCAGCCTTCTGTGGATGGTCTGGCCACAGAGCAGGCTCTGAGATGAAGAGACATTAGAAAGAGAAGTGTGAATGTATGATTTTTTAACATCTTCTTTCAAACCTCTGCTAGCATCTAGCAAAGCATGCAGACTGCTTGCATAGCCTGAGATGGCAGAAATGCTCCAAGCTGCAGTGCCAAAGCTCTTCCCTTTTCCCAAAGCAAAGCTCTGAAAGGATCAAACAGACAACAAACCTCTCTGAGCACAGGTCCTCACAGAAACATGAAGGGAATATCCACTAACCCCAACTCTGTAAAAAAATGTAATTTCCAGAATGGACAAAAATAGTAACAGAATAAAAGAGAGTGAGAGTGTGTGTGGGTGTTGGGGGAGGGTGGATGGAATCTGAGGCAAGTTGCATTTTATTTTTTTTTTCATTTGCCCAGACAGATTCCACTGTGAACATGTAATGGTTTTCACTGAGGCACTGTGTTATTTTAAGGTAAATCTGCTGACTTCAGAATGCATAATCAGTTTCACGATCGTAATAAATTATATCGCAGTCATCTCTGATGGGAAAATGGAAGAAAACACACAAAGCAAGGGTGCCAGGACAGCTTGCTGGGTAGGATGCTAGCCTAGAAACCATGTCTTTCTTGCTTTTTTAAGGAAATCATTTCAAAAGCATCTAGGTCAATTAAAAGCTCATTTGGAAAGCATTGTAGGCACTCACAATTTAAGTCTGTGTGAAAGATATTTTTGAAATAGTCATTGCAGTTCAGTTCCACAGCTGTAAATTGGGACTTGCAGTACTTCTTGCAAGGGTGGTGTGTGAATATAAAATATATTTGAAAGCAACTGGAACCAAATAGAAGGTCTCTAAGGAACTGGGATAGACAGACAGCCTACACAGGCTGTGGCACTGGGAACATTTATTCAGTAGCAGCCACAGCTTAGGCAGTTCAGGCATCTCCCCCCTCCTGGCAGGTTTTTCCCAGCTCTTGCATTTGCTGCCACAACTGTTTGCACAGCAGTACAGTGAACTTGATCAAGGAATAGATCCAGCTGGTAAAAGATAAAATATATGCTGACTGCATGGCAACACAAACGACTGTGCCAGCCAAAACACTGGTTGGCACGTGGAGCCGAACGAAGGCTGTGAGGAAGGAGGATGGGAGCTGCCTTAAGCAACCTGCTGCCAAATGCAAATTGGCAGTCCCTTTTATTTTTCAGGTACCTTAAATGTTAATCTAGAACAGTAAAAGTCATGTTCTAATGTGTAAAAAGAATTTGCCATGGTCTAATGAGACAACTGGAAGCTTTTTGTCAGTGATTTCTATACAAGGAAAGTGGGCTCTCTGATTTATGTATTGAAAAACAGATGTAAAATGAAACAATTTTTTTTTAACAATGGAAGTAGCTCACCAAAAAAAAAAAAAAGTCATACTGTTATATTTTGATTTTTCTAAAGAATATAATAAAAAAGTTAAAAATGCAAAATTTTTATAACTTTTCTTGGAAACTTGTGTTATATGTCTTTTCTAATATTACTTTTTAATTACCACTGCCGAATTGTGAGATAAATCATTGTTGTATTACCCTTTTATATTTGAGATAAAGATCCTCATACTTCAGGTTTGTCTTTCCAGGCTTCAGTGGCGGCATACTAAAAATGAATTTCATCTATTCCATGTGACACAGGTTGTTTAACAGGAAAATGTTTTTATTAGAAGAACTGGGTTAAGGGTCCATCTGGAACCAATTGAATTCTCTAATGGCCTAACCCTCTATTTCTAGAGGGAGAGAGAAGAAAAAGCAAAGAGCAAATTCAGGCTAACGGTGTAGCTCTGCAGCGTGAATTTAAGAACTTTCCCCTCTGCTCCCCCCAGCCTCTCATTCCTGCTCTCTTGCTGTAATTTGCCACGTCTTCTGCTTTGTACATACAGCTATTTTCGTGACTTGCTGTAAATTATACTGTTCAAATAACTGCTGTTAAAAGTCATCATCAAAAAAGGATGGGGGGCACTTAAATGGGGCAAATGAGGGAAGAGTAAATTGAGCAGGGAGAAAGGAAATGAGCGTGGGTCTGAGGGAAGCCCAGGGCTTCCTCAAGCCCTTGTCACTTCAGGCAGTCATCCTTTCAGCCCATATGCCATTTAATTACAGACTCAGCCATAGACTTGGGTGATCTGGAGCCTCTTTAGATAATCAAAGTACCCCTGTACCTCCCAGACCTGCATGCAAAGGCTTTATTGATACATGAAGCACTATAAAAATGGAAGGTCTCATATTGCAGCTGGATTCAGTGTCCAGTGATGATCCCAGATGTATTTCTGTTATCCCAAGTGGCTTTGGCTGAGCTAAAAAAGAAAAAAAAGAAACCCAAACCAAAATATTTGCAATAAGATTTCTTTAATAAGGACTTCATATCAAAAAGGCATTGAAGCAGCAATTGTCCTGATGTTACATTGTTTATAAACCCAGAATTTAGCCTTATTTATTTTTATGTTCAGGCAGAATGTTAAGCAATTTCTTTCTCAAGTACAGAATGGCCTTTTAGATATCAAATACTTTGTACTTGTTCAGGACAAAAAGGGCTACAGCACGTACATTAATGTATGTCCTGGGATTCTCCATACTTCTGATTACATTACTTCTTTTGTTTCCTAGCAGAAATGAGAGTCATTCTGGATATAACACCGTACTTATCTTTGCCAAAACCGCCTTAAACGTTTGTTAGTGATAGAGAAAATGTGATATAGAAAAAAATTCTCCCAAAAGACAATAATTTTCCTTTCTGAAGCTGGCCATTGAAAACATTTTATTTCTGAGTCGGTTTGCATTATTAACTCATATCAGGGTGGACTGATAGCAAAATGTGCAAAAAGAATATTATGTTACTAATAGAAAAAAACAGCTAGGAAGTGTGAAGCTGTGAATTTTGTGTAGCTTGTATTCCTTAGCACCACATCTCTGGCAGAAACAATATAAAGTAGAGCATAGTGAGAGGAAATGAACATAAAAATTGTTGATTGTAAAATATTAGTGTTTTTGTGTGTGTTGGGGGAGGACATAACTGTGCAGTTCACTCCTAACCTCCTCTGTCTAAATGCACTGTGCAGTTATTTGAAAAACCTTATAAAATGATAAAATCCTAAGTGTAAAGAGACTAAAAACGCATCCATATTGAGAAACTGTACCCACTTGATTATTCAGCTGGCAAAATGGGAATTTCAAGTTGCAGAGACAGCTAATTGTGGCCTGCCTGTGGAATGACAGGTCTATAATTTTTAGTTTTGTGCACATTCAAAGCCAGTCACCTTGACACTTAACAGTCCATTATCTGCCGGCCACCGACCATATGATGATATTCAAAGAGTGACAGGTCTTTTCCATTACAGAATGATAAAATGCACTATGCTTTATTTGGATAAAGCTGTCTTCAGAGACAGCACAACCCAAATGCTTATCTGATCCTTGCATGCAACAATGACACTGAGACAGACACCTTTTACTCCACAGGCCTAACCTGTTTTTTGTTGGATATTTTATTGTTGTTGTTGTTCTTTAGGGATAAAGATGAGTGAAATTGGTATTCCCAGTATTGTTTTCTAGAAGAACAGACAAGCTGGCATTCATATCTGTGATTTCTTTCAGTATTAAATAAGACAGATTGCAGGAAGCACTGGGACACAGGTCATGCAACTACATGATTCATAATCTAAGGAGAAATGTTTGGGGTTTTATAAAGAGATTGTTTGTTTTCAGCATGAATGCAGAGCAAGGTCAAAAAACATGTCCCAGGATACTTGCTATCAAATAACAAAAATAAAACAACAAACCACCACAAATCAGACTGAGATTTGGCATTTGATTCCAGCTCAGACAAGGGGCTGGATCCAGCCAGGGACAATGGGTGAGGAAAATGTGTCTGTGGCTCTGTCTCTGGCCTGCAGAGAGAGCATGAGGCTGGGCACTACCTTTGTAAGAAAAACACGTCTGGAAGGGCAGACAGTGCTTGGAGGTTGTTCCTCAGGTCAGGGCTGATCCAGGGAGGGCAAGGAAGCTGTGCTTCTGTGAGAAGCCACAGTGGGCAGGGGGAGCCTCTTCCTCCTGTCCCCCTGGGCAGGGAAAGCCTCTCCTTCCAGCACTGCAGACAATCTGAGTACAGGAGCCTGCAGTTCTCCAGAACCTAATGGGAGATGGGCCCACATGAGTCATGAACTTTGTTTTGGCCTCAGCACCAGTTTCTGTGCCAAACCGTTCTCAGTGAATTTTATTTATTTATTTCTAAATGTCAGTTTTTAGTGTGAATTCTGAATAGCTGTATTTAAACTATTTTTGGAGTTTCAACAAAGAGTCAGGATTGTTTTTCTTAGCCAGCAGGGCCTTCTCCAGCTCCCAGGGACATTAGTGAAAAGATGCTGACTGATTCATGATGTGCTGGAGCAAGGTCTATAGGAGTAACTGTGCAGAGATGAGTTTTTGCAAGACATAACTTTTATCAACACTTCATTTTGTAGTGATCTTAAAATGATAAAAATCCTGCAAATTACAAATTTACAGAGTACTTTTCTTGAGCATTTGGAGTGAGCAACAGTGACTTTTGCCACTGGAAAAAAAAGATTTGTAGATTTTCCAAATTATACACAACTGTCATTTCTGTGTTAAATACTGTTTTTTAGGTCCTTGCTTACTCAGAAGTGAGTGATGATAAAGCACCAATATTTTTATGATTATTTTCGCCCCACAAAAATATACTTTGCATGCAAATTTTCAGTCTCCTATGTTCTCTTATATACAGTATACTGCAAGTATTTCTACACAGCTCTGGAGAAAAGGCTAATGAACACAGCATACTCTGAAGAGAGTAGTCAGGAGGCTTCATTTGTTCCCTACATGCTGCAATAATACTAATACACCTTTTACTCTACAGAACGGCATGTACTTGGGGAATTGTGTTTCATCCAATTTTCTTGCAAATAATGAACAAGTTCCCCCAGGTTTATTGGCACTATCCTGTGTACACTTTTTTGGTGTAAATTATTTATTCTACTAATTTAACAGCAAACAGTCCTGGATAGTGAGCTTAGTGAGGCAATTTCATACGTATTGGTTGTAGGTTAATTATTTAGGGATTGAGATATCTCTGGTAATGCCAAATAAGAACAGACCTAATCAGAGGAAGCAATTGAATGCATCTAGGTTTTCCAAATCTCAGATCATGCAACCATTATTTGATGGTCATTAAGTTTGGAGTTTTATTGCAAAAGAACATGAATATGTTTTGAGGGAGCCCACAAGTTAACCCGTGTAGCTCCCTTCCCAGGCAATCAACTTTTTGATCCCTTTGAGCCAGGTAACCAGAATGTTCAAATTCACACATCCTGTTATTCTGGAAATGGAGGCTGTTAAGGATGTTTTTGGATATGTGTCTTGTGGGATAGCTTAATGGTTTGGAGGCTTTAGATGTATGAATGCTGATGAGTCAACAGATAAATCACATTTAGGACTACAATAAACACCCTCTGCTGATTTTTCTCTGAGGTGGTGTGCAGACATACAGTGGAGCTGGCTGCACTGCTATAATTGTCACTATTTTACAGAGATTTTGATGCTAATCATTTGTAAAACATGAAATATCTCATGTCCTATAGCATCACTATCCAGCGTCAGTTTAATGGATATCATGAAATTATTTTTAAATTCAACAAGGAAAACATTGTTCTTATAGGACTTTTCAGCTGACATGCTGTAACTGGGTGATTCATTCGAGTGAATAGAGTCAGCTCTGAGTAGAGCCTGAGAAGACAGTGTAAGAAAAGCAGCCTGAAGAGAAGTCTGTGAGCAGTGCTTGGACAACGTGTTGATGTTGAGGCATAGCTGTTTCTGTTCTGCCATCTTTATTTCTACAGCAGAATTATTGCTCTGTGCTGTGCTGTGCTTGGCTCCTTAAAAGGAGCCTCAAGAAAGCCCTGCAGAAGAGGGATAAACTCTTATGTTCACGTTCTAACATCTCTCCAGTAGCAGTTGGAGGGTTTTAATTTTTTAAGATTGGGATAATCTGCTCTGTAGGCTGGTTTTGAGGGAGTTTGGGGTGGTAGGGTTTGTTTTTCATTCGCTTTATGCTTGATTTTGGGTGTTCTGGTTTTGTTTGTGTTTAATACATGTGTGGATTCGTTTTTAATGTTACATTTAAAACAAGTTGCAGATGGTGGGGAAGACTTTAGAGGATCCTTTTCCTAAGGCAGTTTGTTCTGCAGTTTTAGGTCAGCCTTCACAGAATTGCTTGCTCCCTTTACAGATGAGCTGAAAAGATTGCCACAAGAATCATTTTATTAAGGTCTGTCCAAGGTTCTAGGTGGCTATGCTGTGGAATAAAGAGATATTTCTAACCATCAGCCTCGATTTCATTCAGCAGCTTCTCTTTTATGGAACCACAGAAACTAAAAATTAAAAATAGGAAAAGGAAACTGTAATTGCTGGAAGAGTATAGGAGAAATCTTGGTAAAATTATGAAATAAAAAGTATACAGCTGTGCCAAGAAAAATATTTAACTCAGTTTTAAATGCCATGAGTCATTAGGATGTGTTAAAAGGCCAAGTACACCACAGTATGTTCCTCCAGCAAAAATGAAGAAGGAAAGTTGAATCTCACTTCCCTGTAGAAAAATTTAATGGCAGAAGTATGCTGCAGTTTTTCTTATGTGCTGTCCCTGTGCTCATACATCCATCAACTTAGAATTGTAAAATTACACATGGAAATTGAAACACAGATAATCAAAGGCTTCGGAGTTACCCAGGGTGAACATAGGAAGGGCTGAACAGGTTATATGGAGGATTTGGAGTGATGGGACGTGTAGTGGTTCTTATGTTTTAGAATCTTACTTTGTTAAGGTGCCAATGACAAGTAAGAAAAATCTTTTTTTTCATAATTCAAGAATTTGATGACCTGTTAAACTGGAAGGAAAGAAAGATTTTCATAATACTTGGTTTCTGTGGACTATTCACATAGTGAAGCTATTTTCTCCTACAGAGTTGAGGATGCATAGGAAATGGAACTGTGCCGTGTGATTAGAACCGAGGAATAATTTTGTGATACTAGTCTGGCAGGTGAGTGAGCACAGCAAATGAAAGACTCAACTTTGTAAGACAAATGATTTTCTGATTGTGATAAACCAGTTGTTCATTCAGTTTAAGGAATAAAAATAGACATGGTCTTAGAGAGCAACGATGTCTTTAAAAGCCTACTAGTTTGGGGAAAAAAATTAAATGTTTATTTTACTAATAGAGATGGAGACATTTTAGCTAGTCCAATGACCAAAACTGTGCCTGTATCACAAATTTTAGGGTTCTGTAAAGAGTTACCTGGAACAGAGGTAAAGAAACAAAGGTACTCACAGCAATCTAGTTTCTAATAGTCAGGTGCTCAACAAGCCCTAATTTATCCTGTTCGAGAAAATAATTGGTTTGAATTCCTTCTGTTTTCTTTCCTTCTTACAGACTTTAAATCATCAGTGCAGGATGCAGTGAAATTAGTTGGTTACAAAGGTATAGTTTTGTTGGTTGTGAAGCTACTTCTGGGTGAGTGTTCAATAAGAAAATCCTGGATCCCATTCTGCCACATTCCTTGTTTTGCTTTGGTGATCTGAGCTGAGGTATGTTTGCTGTAATATGACATGAGATCCAGCACTGTATTTCTACTGACAGACTTCAAGTTCCCCCTTCTCTTCCTGGCACTGACTTGAAATTTTGAAGAGAGAATATTGTACACAGCACAGCAGTAAGGATTTTAATCATTTTCGTAACGAAACTCAGTGAAAATCTTCAGAACCTCAACAATACCTTGTCTGCTAGGCTTTGTGCAGTAATTGCTGTTGTGTTTATGCTGAGATGCAGTTCTTCAGCAGAGTGCAAACCTGTAGGAATGGCTGTGCAGAAGGTGTGATGCTCTCTGCTGTATTACCAAGCTGTTTCCCACTTTACTCCCTGTTATACCTAATGGCATGGAGACAAAGCTCCCAGCCTATTTGCCTGGAAAGGAGGGTGCAGGGCTGATTTGGATGCAGTCAAACTGATCAGGGAAACTTGAAATAAGGACACCTGACAGATTCAGGGGTTTCTGGGTGGAATGTAACCTTTAAAACCCTCAAGAGAATAACACATAGTCTTTCAGTGACATGTCTTCCATTGAGTTCTCTCATTTCCACATTGTTCTTTGGTATGAAATGTTTAACAGAGATTCCATCTGCCTGTTCCCCAAGTAGGTCAGTATTTGATAACTGCATTAGAAGTGTACTTTCCTAAATCCTCTCTCTTACTATAATCCTGCCTGTCCCTCTCAATTTTCCTATGTTCTAATGCACCATTATGGAGAAAATGTGGACTGGGTTTTTTTTAAATTATTTCTGAGTTGTCACCCACAATGAAGCTGTTTTGTTTTAGGTTTGGATCACATTTCTTCCTCAAATGCTTCTGAAGATAAGACATCACAGATATGATGTCACATAGGAAAGGTTTTGTTACGCTCATGTAAAAGTGTATATCTTTTTGTATTGTTCTGAAAAAAAAAAAAAACCCACAAAATCTTTGGGCTTGTGAAAGTGTGTTAAAGAATATATTTGGAATATTTAAATATAGTTGGTAATTTAACTCTTCAGCCTAGCGTTCAGCTCATTTTCAATGTGGCCTATCACTTCTGGTGTGACATTACTGAAAGCCTTCTGATTAAAGCCAGCTCTCTTATGCATACTTTACCTCTGTGACCTATGAGTAGCTTGAAACCATTTGAACTCTGTCTAAATTGGATCCCCCTGGTTGTAAGTGTTACTGCATGTCAGTTCTGTGTCAGTTGGATGGAAATCTTGCTGCAGAGGATGAAAGTTCACAGCTCAGTATTAATCTACTGGGCAAACTACATCTAATGCCTTCAGTTTTCTTGAAATATAGTTTCTGATGACCTCTGACAGGTAAAATACAACACAGGATTTTCTAATATTCATTTCAGTGTAGCTATTTAAAATAAAACATGTATGAGCCTTCTGTACCAAATAAATGCTGTGAGAGACAAAATTAAGGATAGTGACAAATGGATTATTGGACATGGAGACTTTTGTTAATAAAATATGTCTAGGTCCATTAGTTCACAATGTCTTGGAATAGGAAATGCAAATCCTGGCTTTGCTAAAAGAGGCTGTGTACAGATGAGCTCCTGGCTGGGATTCCCTTGATATCTCTTGGGTGAGACTTGCAAACTGCTGTGTGAGCTTCACAGAAAAAAAGTCCCGAAGCTGCATGGCTTCTGGAGCAGGCAGCATAAATCCCTGAGCACTGGTGGAGTCTGTCTCTAACTCACAAATAGGAACTTTGGATTTAGCACCAGCCACTGTTTGAAGGAGAATCTGTATAGATTTGTGCAGCTTGGATGACACCGTTATCAACGTGTCACAGTGGCAACAGCTACACCTCTACTCTTGTCTCTGTTAGGGAGAATTCCAAGTACATTTGGGTTTGATTTGAAGGGACGTTTTGGACTCAAAATCCAGGCCTAAAAAAAGGAATAATGTCTAATAGGTGCAGGTTTGTAAGTCTGCAACTTTCTCTCACTTCTGCTTAAGCTAGCAGCAAAACTCATACCGCTTTCAGAGCAGCAAGTTTGACTTCTAAATGTTTATTTAGAATCTGAAAGGAAATGGATCTTTGCAAATCCCAAATTGTCTCTAAAAAGAGAGGGATTTGGTGGGAAGAAAGAAATCTGATATTGAGCTTTGGTTTGCAGAGGGATGATGCTGGTGCTGGGAGGGATGTTTTTCAGGCACTAGACAGGAATCAAATCCATCTTTCTCAAAGCCCTGCTTCAGTCCCACTGAGGAGAACTGACAAAAGTGTTCTGTTCCAGGTCTGGAAGGAGCCTTTGGCTCTGCAAGAAGCCTGTGTTTGAAAGAGAAATTTTAAGTCTGTTGAGAGTGTACCTACTCAACAGCATCTTTTGAGTCCTTCCAAGTCCTCTGGTTCTGTAGCTGCAGTTTGTCATTACAAACATTGCCATTTGATAAGTCAGATAATATCTCATCTGGTGACTCTCATCCTGTCATTCCTCTTAGGGAAGTACAAAACAATAGTAATAAATCAGTACTGGTATGGCCAGAGGTATTTTAAGACAGTGGTAATTGAATCAGTTCTTGGACAGTTAAGGAGCATATTTTCCTGTTGTTTCCATTTTTAAACACAGTCTTCTAAAATCCTGAAAGCCTGGTCTTTCTTCCTGTGAGTCACACAAAGAAATAAATTTTTGATTACAACATGTGCAAGGGCCCAGAGCCCAAAACCTTGGATTTGTCTTCTGTCAGAGACTCTGAGCCCTGGAATTGAAGGATATATATCAGATGTTGGAGGAGTTCCCTGTGGGTGCAGAGTTGGGGTAACACTTATCTCTGGGAGACCAGAGCTCACCCAGAGGCAATGCCACAGGACTTTTCTGCTGTACCTGCACACATTATGAAATATATATGGAATTTCAGCACAGGGACTCTTACAACAATGTAACCAGAACAAAGTATTTGAAGAAATGGAAATTAAGCAGCTTGCAGACTATGGCAATCTGGTAGCTGGTGGGCTTTAATCATTGATTTTTGCTTTGTTAATTTGGCAGTATTGAGCATGGGTAACTGCAGCGTTCAGACCCGACAAATCCATGGAAAAGAGCACACTAATGAAAATCCACCAGAAAATAAGAGAATGCTTCAAAGTAACAGGAGTGTGTGCAGGGTGGATTCTGGACTGAAGGAATCAAAGCACGGACTGACAGCAGTGATCTCTTTCCTTACTGTTCATTGGCTCACACTATTCATTTTGATAGAGACCCCCAGATATGGAGAAGTAATTTACCCTTTGTAGAACTCCCATATGTGGGAAATTTTCTTCATAAGCTTACAGAGGGCTTTATGACAGACCAAACTTGAAAGAATAGAAAGAAGCCAACAACAGTGAATAAAATAGTATGGTTTAATAGTTTTTGCATATGAAACAGCTGGCTAAAAAAATCACGTATACTTAAATAAAAGTTTTTTATATCCACAGCTAATGTCTAATCTCAAAAATAGGAGTTTGATCTCAAGGCAGGACAGAATGTGTGCTCTTTTCAATTTTATCAATTCAACTAGAAGTGAAGCCAAGGATTTCAGTGGGATGAATGTGATCCTGCGGCTTCTGCTCCGTGACCCAACAACATAAAGTATAGCCCTTAGTCTGAAGTTTGGGCAGAAGCTTAAATATACATTTGTCCCAGCTTATTCTAGATTTGACCTTCTTAAGACTAACAAGTTGTTCTAAATGGGAAAACATCACTGTCAGATTATTATCTTATCTTTCTTGTGGGTAGATTCACAAGCTGATCTGGAAAAGTTTTGTGTCTGGGTTTGTTTTAAAAGCTGAAGTGTTTTGTAGGCTTGGCCCTATACTGGATATGTCACCAGGCGTGTGGAAAGTTGGAACTGAAGCCCTAATTTTTCTTTTGTCTTCTGCATTGCCATATTTGTATTTTTAATTTTTTCCTTTTCATTTCTCCTTTCCTGAGGTGAGACATCTCAGTGGATGGGTCACTGTGACAGCGAGGTTGGTACAAACAGACCCTCGGCTTCTCTCAGCCTCTCCCAGCTACTGCCAAAGGCTGTGCTGTGTGCAAGTCTGAATGCACCACAGGAATCCACAGGAACTGCCCCTAGGGGCACACAAAGGTACCCTGCTTAAGTTCTAACTGAAACTTATAACTGATTTTATAAACTGTTTTTCTCTGAGAAGGCAGCTTTTTGAGTATGATTGCAGTTTTGAATTGCATTAATAACATCACAAAAGATGGAATTGTGATCAGTAGGTCTGGGGGAGGAAAGAAACACTGAAAGGGGGCTCCTCAACTGCATAGTTAGGTTAAGCGACAGAGAAAATGACTTTTTAACACAAAGGTTTTGAGGTCACCTCATGGGAAAAGATATCAGAACCCACACCTAGATTAGTTTAGAAATCTGAATGAATAACCAGAAAGTCCTCTCAGGATTCCACTTACCATTTTTCTACTAAGTCTTCCATCTGTATATTCCCTAATAGAAAGGCATCTTCTAGATGTTTGTTAGCACAGCTTTCTAATTAGGCTTATTGATAATTAATCTAAATAAATCCATGTGCAGAAACATCTCATTATGATTCTTTCAAAACATGATATATGACATTCAAGAGACATTTGTGTCTGGTCATTTTCCATTTCATGATTTCTGCCATGTGTGTGTCATGGTGCGTTTGAAGGTACAGTTTAGTTAAATTCTCGAGTTTTAGAAGCTCGTGCTTGGTGTCCACTGCTTGAGCTTGACATTGTCTTTTATATATGAAAATCTTGCTGACTGTAATAAATATGAGAGATAAATATTTTAATTTACAGTAACATTGTTTTTATAATTTGTGTGTGTTTTGTTTCGTTTTGTTGTTTATTTCTGTGGGGGATTTGGGATTTTTATGATTAGTTGTTGGGGTTTTTTTGTTACTTCCCAGTCTTTGCTCAGCTCTCCAAGCACACTGCGATGTGTCAGGAGGAATAACATATAGCTTGCAGTCCATCATCTGCATTCCCTTTGCATTAGGTGTAACACTGGCATGAAAATCAGAACCCCTGCTCCAATTTTTCCAGCTGTCTCTGTCTCCCTGTGATCTTTTTGTACAAATTTTCTGGCAAGTCTATGAATGTGCACGCTTATATCCCTTTCTTGGGCATACATCCACATTTTTCTATCTCAAAACATGGGAAAAACTAAATAGAATATTTTTTCCCAGTAATCTGAGTGTGTTTAGTGATGTAGGCAAACATCAGTAAACAAAACATACATATAATATACAAAAATAACAATACCTTCTTTCTTTGTCCTCTTGCTCTCAGATTTCTATGTAAGTTTGTTTTGTTTTCATTCAAAATGTATGAATAAAGCAATATCAGGATCTTTTCACTGCCATCTTCAGGCCTTATTTATACTTTTACAGCTTCAGAAATTGTTAACTTTTAGGCAATAAATGTCATCTTACTTCTGAGGTTACATTTGTTTTATTCCCCTCAGTAATATTATTGCTTCAAAACTGAATATGTTTTCTATTTTGGTGTCTTTCTGTTGCCCCAAGGGACTCACGCTACAACTAGGATTTGCATTGGCCACAGTGCTGTTCTTATTCTGCACATGGTTATGGGTAGACAGGCAAGAGTGCCAGGGCTGAACATGATATTCCATTGGAACAGCTTGTGCCAAGATTTTGGGCTTGAACAGTTTGGAGGAGACATTATGTCACTGTCTCCATCAAGTGAATTTGAACACAAAAGTTGTACTGTATTTTGGGTATGTGTTTCAAAAATAACAAAATAATTTCTTGTAGGTTTCTTTAATTTTTGTATTTGCATTCAGGTTTCACAGCCTTTGTACTGCCTTGCATGTGTCCTGGTGGTATTTCTGTTTCATTATTTTTCAAGCAGAGTTTGATGACACTGATTTAGCAGTTTCTCACAGTTCACTGCTCCAGTTTTCATCAAATTATACTTGTAGTTATACTAGACACTTTCATCATCAATTTCCATATGCCTCAAAGACATACAGGGACCAGTTTGCCAGCACTGAACTCAAATACCAGACAATAACTGGAATACAGGATTTCTTTTCCCAGGGTGTCTGAAACAAAGAGCGGAAAATCCCTCAATCCTTAGCAAGTGTTTTCAGCCTGGATGCATTCAAAATCTAGACAATAACTGTTACGGAATATTGATTTTTAAATGCCAAATCAAGGGATAAAAATGAACGTTGACCAGAAATGATACTGTAGGACCTTCACCATTCCTTTCCAGAAACCTATCTTACATTATAGCATTGTCTGTGAATTTAAGGTTTGCTCTTTCCCCACAGAATGGGAGGATTCGTAAGCAACATGAGCTGTGTTTCCTGTACAGCAGAGCTTGATAATGATGATCATTAACAAACAGTAAAGATTTTGGCTTCAGGCTCTTAGGTTTATGTGTACCTTCAGATCAGCAGTGTTACCAGGGACATTTAAACTGACAAGGCTTCTGAGAAAGTCTTTTCCTTCATTTAGGGACTCTTGGCTGCTCAGATTGGAAAGATGTCCATGTAGGAGCACCTGACCCCTTTAAAGCCTTTCTGTTATGCTCATCCTACAATTTTCTATATGGGCACCACACTTCTGACCCAAAGGGAACCTAGATTCCATAAACAAGGACTAGATGCAGATTTGCTGAAGACCATGGTTCCTTATGTCTATCAAAAGCATAATGTTCATTATGCAAGGCATGAAGTGAAGCTATTTATTTAGATGTAAAGAGGTTAACTCTGAGTAGCTGTTGACAATAGTCATCATCATCATCAGATGAATTTGCTGGTAAAGCTGTAGTCTTCAAAAAAAAAATCTTAAAGATAGCACAGGAGTAATACTCTCTCCTCTGCACCACCATGTTAAATGCTTTACTTGCACTGAGAAATAAGATCTATTTCAGTTTTGCAATTTGCTTTCCATGTGGAATTTTGACTGATTTTGAGAATTTCATGTATAACTTTCCATGCAATAAATGCCTTCTCTCAGGAATGGAGAGAAGAATTTTTCTCTGTCTGCAGGAATTTCAGTTTGTGGAACTTGACATTTGAAAAATGCGCTCAATGTGATAGAAAACCACTTCACTGAATCTTCTGTCTAAAGTCAGAAGGACATGAGTAGAGTTAGAGTGTAGACAGGAGGCCATCTGGTATCACTGTGACTCCTCAGACTCATGGGGACACAGTTCATGTTACATCCAGGAACAGAAACAGTGTGTGACCACGGTCTGCCATGGGACGAGATAATCTATGTGATGAAGAGGGAAGGGAGTTAAATAAGTCAAAGGTCAAGGAGAGGAGAGGTTTGTAATACACTCTTCTGCAGTACTAATGCCTGCTTTCTGACAGACCATCAGGTTTTGGAATTGTTTGGTACATTGGGCTTTAAGTGCCTGAATTGCAGGTGAATGAAATGGAAGATTTTCTCATGCACTGGCTTTGACTCAATGCATTATAAACTAATTAAATGATAAAATGATCACTTGGGGGAAAAGGCATCTACCTTCTAAACAGGTAAATTGTTAAGCAATAAATAGGATGTTAAAACACCTCACATTACTCCCACAGTTGTGTATTCCCTGCCACAGCTCATTGACCAGAGTGTGACCCCCCAAAACCTTTCCTTGTAGTGTGCCCTGAACCTCCAGCACCTGGGAGTTCCTGCAGTGATGCCTTTGCAGTAACTGCTCTCCATCAAACAACACTTGGATCATTATGTACATACAAAACTGAAGTCACTACCTTCTCTATTATGAAGAAATAAATCACCCATGTATTCTCCTTAATTCTGAAAAAAGAATGTTCAGTGGAATGTTCAGGAAAAATAAAAAATAAAATAAAAAAAAAGGGAATGATTTCTTTTCCAGGTACCTTGACTATCAGTTACATTTGGAGTTTTTAGAAGGACAAACAATTCACCTCCAGCTGGATTTTTTTGCATCATTGTATTTCTTCAGAGGGTAACTAGGAAAATTCCAATCAAATATTTAATTTAAATTAAAGGGGCAAGGCAGCAGATAAGCGTTATCCTGTGACAAAGTTCTGGCCCATCAAATATAAAAAGTCTGCCCAAAGGGCAACTAGTGATATTTCCTTCAGTAATCTTACCTGATGCTCTATCAGCAGAAAAATGATGTGCTCTTCTGTGTCTGCAGATTCTGACAGAAGGCTCAAATTTCACTTCCTTGTGGCAATTGTCATTGTCCTCTGAAAGCTGATGTGTTTCTATGGAAAGGCTGTGGATTTTTTTCTGAAGATGTAGTGTTTGCTGGAGAATGGAGCAGGCCAGTTTATGGGCCCCTGTTTGTGAGGGGAAAAAGTCAGATAAAAATTCATAATGGGACAGATTATGAAACTCCAAAGCCATGAGGTTTGGGATTTTGTTCAGCTTTTAGGATTCAATTAGCTGCTAGTTCCAGTCTGCAGTTTTGTTAAGAAGCTCTAAGAGCTAAAAACCCCAATTTGCAAAATTGGAATCTCGTTGTTTTGGATTTTTTTTTTCTGTTCATTTTTGTTTATAATACTCTGTTTTTCTGTTGTTTTCATGTTGTTGGCCAGCATGCACACCAAATGCTCTGGGACTTGTGGCCTACAAGTGAAAAAAGAGAGCAATGGAGAATGTTAAATCTATCCAATTATATTCAGCAAATTTGCAACATTGTGGGGCTCAGTGGGGCATGAAGCCTAAACTAATGCAGTTTTCTTCTGTTGTCTTCTGTTCCACAGTTAGGGAAGAATTTCTGCTTTAACAAGGGGAGCAAGCCTGTTAAGATACAGTTTTTGGCAGAACTGCACTGGTCTGTGCTGCCATATGGTGAATCCAGTGACTTTTGGTGAAGATTGCTCACTGGACCAAACTCTACTTTCTTAAAATGTTAGGAAATTAAAACATGCACTGTCTAGTACTGTACCACCATGTCCCAGTCTCTGCAGGCCGAAACGGAATTGTCTGCAGTGCAAATGAGAGCCCCTGGTGCTCTGGTCTTAAAATGGCTAAAAAATCCAGGAAATTGAAATAAACAACCCAAACCCCTCTGGTACCATGTGCAAAGGAAAAGATAGTGTGAAAGACTGGCCCAACTCTTTCAGGAGGTGTAGCACACACTGTTTGCTTGGTCTTGCACTGCAGGCTGGGGCACTGTATTGTACAAGCATTCATGACACTGCTGTGGGCTAGACTGGGGGAGCTGGTCTGCTTCAAACCCCTTTCTGCCCCTTTGGAAGGAGCTTTTTTAAACACTGAATTTGTTCTTCATGTGTGGTTTGCATGTGTTTGAAAGGGTGGTTTGGTTTGGTTTGGTTTGGTTTGGTTTGGTTTGAATGTCTTTTTATGTTAAAGATCTCTCAGAAAAATCTGATTATTTAAGGAATGAGTGCTCAGAGGTGGACTTTAAATTATACTTTCTTGTACTGCTTTACAGATACTTAGGAAACCTTTTCCTGAAGTAAAAAAATTTAGCTAGGTGTCTGTGGTTCAGGGTGTCTGAACCACCCTGTGTGTGTCTCATAAGCTGTTAGCTCTGTCCTGTGCTTGGCAGAAACTGGAGGCAGTGATACCTTTAATATATGGAATATATTAAAGATGACAGATTGTGAAGAATGTGTATGCTTTTCTGGATACTATAGTGTTTTGTAATTTTTAACATGCATCTCCTGAATCTTTACGTTTGATGATACTCATTTTGGATTTGTACAAGTGAAGAAACAAAATCCAGTGCCAACTCTGAATGTGACTGAAGTTTCATGTATATTTCAATGTCATTAATAGGAAATATTAAGGCAAAGAAAAGCTGTTTGTTCACTGTTTTGAATTTCACCCAGCTAGGCAAATCAGTCCTGTGACACCCAAAAGAACCATCGCATTTACTTTTTAGGTTTCTGAATTTATCTCTGAAATCCTCTTGTCAAGTGTCTGTCAATAAATATATGTTCCAGTCATAATATAGATATTTTATTTTTGTGTACTTGCATTTCAATGCTGCTCCTGTGAATTAGAGAAAAAAAAAGGCAACAGAATTCAATTCCTTACCTCAGAAAACCCTTTAATCAGTTTAAGTAAAATATTTTTTCCCTCTTTTAGCAACTCTGGGGCCAGCACGTTTCTAAGCTGAGTACCTCTTTGGAAAGCACACTGAAAACAAGTAGTTTCTAAAAGGGAAAAGTTCTGCTATGTGCTCTTAACAGAAAAATGTTCCAGAGTTTGTCAAGTCATATATTAACAAAAATGCTCCTGATGACTGCATTACAGCTTGCTGTTGTTGCTGAGCATGTAGTACTGTAAAAAAGTTGTGACCTTAGAAGCAGGCAGGTGAATGCTCATTTCAGTACCAGGGCTCCAAGACCAGGGAAATGTCTGATCTCTCACCAGGTACCAGCGAGGAGTCTGTGAGCTTTCTAATTTCCAATCCAATCCCCTACCCAGTCTTCTGCCCTGTTCTTTCCTCTGTGCTAGGAGCTCCTTTTTGTAGTGCCAGGGGCTCCAGATGTATAAAAACACAACTACAGGAAAAGTCATTCTGCTATGACTGTGGAGAAGAGATGCAGCAGGTTCAGGGTCAAACCTGCTCTCATCACCTCCCCCTCCCTGTTCCTGTACTGTAGTGGTCCTGGTACCAGGGAAGATAACCTGTTCTCTTTTTGCCCTCAGTTGCTCATATCACTCCTTGTCTGGTTCTAGCAGGAGAATTGGTGCACTTGTGAAGTGGATTGGATAAGGAGACTGACTCACACCAAACCAGAACATTTTTCCCTGGTGCTGAATGGGTCAGTTTCCCAGGTGGGGTTCCCTGTTCTCACCAGAGTGCAGGGACACAAGTGGGGGGCAGTGGGCTGGATGCTGGATTGCTGTCAGAGTAAGTCAGCTAAATATATTTGTGCAACTACGGCCACAGACTGTTCCAGGAAAAGTTTCCCTGGAAATGTTGGGAATGTTTGATTTGGGTAGTACGACGCCGACTCATGTGTGGGCCATTTTGTCTCAAACAGCAGTTTTCCTTTGGTGGTTCTCAGTGCTCACTTCTATCAAAAGCGATAATGACAACAATAAAAAAAATCAGACTGAAAGGGTAAATTTGGAAAAAAAGTCTTATGCCATTTATTCTTTTTCAGGTTAATTTTTCTTAGTTTGCCATGTTTCTGAACAGGAGAATCTATCCCAGTGGATTTCTGCCTGGCAATACAGAGGACCCCTCTCATGGCTTTCAGCAACAAAGAAAAAGCTGCCTACTTGCCATGCATATCTGAAGGTTGGCTAAAGTCAAAATTACTTATTTAATATATATAGGTCACTCACTAACTATTGGAGGCCTGCTATTTATTTTCTGTCCGCTCGGCTATTCAAAAATATTTGGTTATTTCGTTCTTTTGTTCTTTCTCCTCCTTTTAATATATTTTTGGAAGTCTACCCTTTCCATTTGCTATCTTGAAAGTGAAAGAACAAACCCGTCTAATCTTTACTTTGTTACTGTTGCGGCAGTTGACACAATTGCTGTGGCTTTGACGGGGGTGGGAGGAGGGAAGAAAAAAGCGGGGGNAAAAACCCCCCCCCCCCCCCCCAGTTACCCTAAGACAATGTTCGGCCTCAGAGGCGAACCCTGGTGTTTCTGGTAGCTGAGGTGAGCGAGCTTACCTACAAAGGAGCAGGGACCACATTAACACCCAGTGACGAAAGGTGCGGCGAAGATGCGAAAACCTGTTTCGAGGATTTGGGTTTTTCAGTTGTTGCTGTTATTACTTATTTATTTTGTCATCTCTGTGGGCAGCGGACAAGCCGGTGAGCGATGTGTGGTGCGGGGCCGGCCGTGTCCGGGCGAGCGAGCCGGGCGCTGCCCCTTG